>VDFB02214340.1:88979-106468 GCA_007258455.2 Sequoia sempervirens
TTAGATGATGACAAGAGGATCCAACAAGCCAACATTATGAGACATGATGATGAGAAATGATGATAAGAAATGATGATAGATGGATGATTTTGCTTTATCAAGGATTGGGATTTTCAAAGAGTCACTTACTTTATGTTTGATAACACACCTAAGTACGATGCATCAAGGTATGAAGGACCAGGATGGCATTGTACTTAGTGTGATGGAGTTTGACTCGACAAATAGATAGGAGTATTCATGTTCACACCTGACATACAGAAACCTTGCCAGGATGCACTTTAGAAGTTTCAAATATCTCGGACCAAAACATAGAGAGGTATAATCAATCAATGCAATAGTCAACAATCCATCCAAAACATCCTCTATAAATATCTAACAAAGAAAGTATTCGCCAAGTTATTTTACAAGAATGTCCAACAAGCACAGCAGACAAAAGAATAATGATCGTTGTCCCATTCCTATCTCTCTAAATCCTTCATTCAGATATCATCGAGAGGTCCTTGGAATGAATGCAATAAGATAAATCAAAAGATCAAGTACACAAACAAGCCAATGTTCTTCATATCTCTAGCCAAAGGGATTTTTTTTGATAGGATAAGAATCCAAGTGGTACCCAAAATGATGCCCATTGTCAGAATGATATATCCTAGGACATGCATTGTATAGGATGATGATGGTTTGATAAGTTGATTGATAGGTTGTTGATATAAAGTGGATTGACATGTTTGAAAATGATCAAGAGTTTGATTTTGTTTTAAAGATTTGTTGTTTGCTTTTGATTTTACGGTTGAAGCTTGCCTTTGCTGACTGTTATGATTGTTTCTGTTTGTTTTGTCAAAGGATGAAGGTGACGATTAGTTTATTATGGATGATTGATTATTGTGGGTGCAAGCAAGATGAGACAGATGGATTTTTTCAAATATTTGGATGTTTTTGATGTTTTTGGAATGTTTTGAGGCTATTTTTGGTATTTTTTGGATTTTTCAAATATTTTGATTTTTTATTTTTTAAATGTTTTTGGATTTTGATGTTTTTCGAATGTTTTGATTTTTTGTTTTCAAATGTTTTTTGATTTTGATGTCTCGGGGGCTGATCAGAGATGAGCCTTTCCTACGTTTAAGCTCAGAGACGACGTAGTTCGGATACCAGTGTTTTTTATGTTTTCTGTTTTATGGATGTTTTTGGATTTTTCGATGTTGTTTTGAATGTTTTTGGATTTTTTGATTTTCTGATGTTTTTGGATTTTCGCATGATTTTTAAAATTTGGATATGGATGTGTGTGATGATATCAGTGCTCTATTTTGGGATTTTGTTGAAAACCAAGCTAAGGTTGATTGATCAGATCGATGGATTGATGATGATGATAACATTGTTGAGGATAAACAACAATGCAATGATAGTGTTATGCAACACAAGGATTCAGATGTTGATGGGATTGATGATGATAACATTGTTGAGGATGCACAACAATGCAAGGATAGTGTTAAGAAACACAAAGACTGGGAATGATGTCCCAAGATTATGGATTGATTGGATTCGATTGATCGGGATTGATGAAGCTTGATTTGGAACAAAAGTTGTTTTGAATGATTGAATGTGATGTTTGAAGGGTGTGTTAGATGTGACTAATATTGATTATTTAGATCGATGTTCAATGAAAAATGAAGACTGATAAGGAATGTCTTCTCGTCAAAATATGCCATGGGCTAGTGATTTGGAATTTTTTCTCACAAGTGTTTGACCAATTTGGTTTCACGTTTTCCAATGTTCAAATCGCCACATAAGTTGGAGGGTATAGATCAAGATTTATTCCCAAAGCAAGATGTGAATATTTGCCTCCAATGTCTAGCAATGTATGGAATGAGATGCTCAGATAAGTGAATGGATGGATGGATATGGTAAGCATGCAAAGTATGCCAAGGATTTATCTTGCGATAAGATAAGGGTTTTGGATCAAGAAAACTCATTTGGATAGTGCTTTATAGCTCAGATAATGCTGCATAGGATAAGATCAATGAAAATGGCCCATGTCAAGATGTTTACCATAAGCAAGCGTAAAGTGTGCACCAAAATTTTATCAAGATCAAGATAACTAAGATGATGGATGCAAATATATGCGAATGGATTGGATAAATGGTTCATGGATGGATGGATTTATTATGGATAAGATGGATGGAATGGTTGATTTATTATGGATGGGATGAGATGCTTTCAACTGAACTGGTGCACATAGATGCTCGATTCTACACATGACGCTTGTTTGTCAGGTTTTCATCATGGTCTTGCCCAAAGTGCCACCATAGTGGTTTTCACTAGAGGACGATTTTTATCTTCACTGTTTTCAATCCTTTTTTTATTTTTTTTGGATTTTCATATTTTTTGTTTTTTTTGTATTTTTCTGAAAGATTTTAAGCTCATGCTGAATCACAAGGTGTTGCTGATGTAGATGCCCCTGCCATAATGTGCCATAGATATCTTGCTTGAAGGAGCTACTTTGCTAAGATGTGTGCACTTGAATGCAACTTTTGGGATTCCTGATTCTCTTCATGGATACTATAGTTGACTTTGTCTTGGTGCGCACATCGTGATAGAGTGACTTTTGAATCCTTATCACAAAGGGTCGTTTCCAATACATGGTCAATGTAAGAACTAGATATCATGCGTGGAGGCGTGGATGGAGTGTTTTTAGGGATAGGAGATGGATTGGTTGACAACTTGGAATCTTTGACTCTCCAAATTTGGGAAGATGAGCAATGATGGGTGGATACGGAAGTGTGCATGGAATTAGGACCAACTGCTTGATATACTTTGTACATCGCTTGAAAAGCCTGCTTTTTCTTTTGCGGACATCTTTGATGGATACATTTCCCTTTTTGATTTTTTCCCATAGTTTCTCTGACTGATGGAGTTTGATAGGGATGATCTTTCTTTGTATGTTTTGGTATCCATTTGTATTTGATTTGTCCATTATGCTTCTCAGATTCTTTTGCTTTGATAATTTTCTTCGTACTTTGATTCAAATATTTCCTTTGATGTTGGTCCCAATTCATGGATGGGGTGATGGGTAGATGAAGATTCATGACGTGACCGGTTGTAGTACTGGCATTGGTTTCATCATAAAGATTCTTTGTGCTCTCTATGTTGACGTTTTCTTGAGACGAAGTTTCCCCTAGTATGGTGGAAGTAGTACCTTCGTGCTTTGATTTCGCCTATTCTGAGAGCTCTTGTTTAAAATGCATTCTCTAATACATGACCACCCTAGGTGACGTTGTTTCACTTTGTTGCTCTAATAACTCTAGATGTTCTATCTGACTTATTTCCTTGAGCGGATAATGCTGGATATCTTTATTCATGATGTCCTCAATCTGAGTTTGGGACATATTTGATCGTAATGTTGACCACTTAGTAACTTGCTCTTTTTGTGTAACAAAATCTTGTTCTAGATGAAGATCATCTACGTGTCCATCTGCATAAAGCATCTCATGGGTAGATGGAGGAGTATGTGCTACATGGATATGGTCATCTTGCATGTGTAGATAGGAGAGTGTCCATTAGATGATTGTAGTATCTTGAAGATACAAATTCTTGATCCTGAATGATTTTAGGGTTTCTTTCGACATGCTTTAGATCAAGTTCTTGACATGGATCAGTTTCAAAGAATGGATTGCTTACAAAGGGTTCTTGGATGCTTTCATTAGACATGCTAAGTGATTCAATATCCTCAAGTGTCAAGTTCAAGGTTCCTTCAGTATCTATGACCATGAGGTCAAAGGGGGTCAACATGTCTTGGAAAGGATCATTGCTAGACTTTGGTGAAAGATTTTGATCATGCTTTGTGATAAATTGTTGAGATATGTCCTCTAACTCATAAGGCGATGTAGATACATTTTCAACATGATCATAGGTGAACAAATCATGCATTATGTCAATAGGATCAAATAATCCTAACACTCCTTGAAAGAGATCACTAAAAAGTGGCTCTTGATGTATGGTGAGTGGATCATCAGATTGTGTAGATACATCCTCAATGTGCTCCTTGATGGAGAGGTTTTGATCATTATTTTCTACAATTGTGGTGGAGAGATTGTGAATGTCATCGACCATAGAGTCAAGTGATGTTGATATTTCTTGAATTGGCTCATTGTTGAGTATTGTTGGTGGATTTTGATTGTGATTCAAAAGTGACTCTTGACATATGTCTATTTGATCCTTGGATGAAGTAGACATAGCTTCAAGGTGCTTAGTGATGGATTGATCTTGATCCTTGTTCTCAACAGTTGTCATTTTTTGTGTTTGTGCTTGTGTTTCTTGAGTAGCTTGAGAGGCTTGGGAAGCTTGAGAGGATTGTTGCACTTGTCAAGCTTGTCTTGCTTGTTGCATGGCTAGATATTGTTGGATGGCCTTTTGATAGGCTTGGTGAGCTTTTAGTGCAATGTCGTATTGTCTTGCTACGTTCAGTTTTGGTGGTAGTGGTGGTGGGATCGGAATCGTGTCAAATGTAGTGACAAGTGGTTGAGATACGCTCAGAGCGATCATGGTAGTGGGGGGTTGAGATGTGATGGGTGTGATAGTGGTGTTTGGAATGATTGAAGGGATAGTGATGGTTGGAATGACCAAGGTGATAGGTCCTTGGGAGACCGTATTTTGATTTGCGATCAATGTTGTTGTTTGATTAGATACCTTCCATTGGTGTGATGTCGATGGTACATTTGAAGGATTTGACGTGATGGTTTGATTGGTGTTAGGTGGATTGATTTGGATGGGGTGATTGGTGTTAGGTAAAGGGGGAAGCCCTAAACCAAGGAATGATGTTGATAATGGTGGTGGAGATTTCTCTTGGTGCAATGCCTCAACTATTTTGGAAAGTGCCGCAATTTGATCTTGCCAAATTTGTTCTTGATTTCGATCTTGACTCCCTTGATATAGTTGATTTTGCTTGTGTTTAAGCAGATTTGGAGTGTGTACTTGTGTTCGATTTTGGACAATGTTTTGATTTGGGATGACACTCAGATTTGGCATGATAGGTTGAAATTGACCATTGTTCATGTTGGGAATATTCATATGATTTGCAAATGTATCCATCCCAAAGTTTTCCGGATTCATGTTTCAAAAACTTGTACTTGGTATCTTCTCATTCAGTTTGTAGGGATTTGGTGGGATGACGTTCATTTCAAGGCTCATGCATTGATTATTCGATTGATAGACTTGTAGGTTTGGGCTTGGATTTACCATTGGGAAATGTGTTCCAATATTTGATTTGGGCATACTCACACTTGTTGTTCTATTGACATTTGTCGAAGGTAATGGTCCCATGTATGGATTGTATAAGTGTGAGTTTTGATAATCAATCAAAATTGTAAGGCTTTGAAGATTCAATTGATTTGGATTACTCAAGATGTATGGATCAAGTTTGTATTCCATGTTCTCCTTGTGTTTTGACCTTGTTTGCAAAAGTGACCTCTAAGGTTCTTAGGACTAATGACGAGATGAAGGATGAAAGGTGTAAATGATGAGTGTTTGAACGTTTTAGGGACTTTGGATCAATGCTAGACTTAGGGTTTGATTTTGACTATTTGATTTGGATGATGAACTTGTAAACCCTAATATGTTGGATGTTATCTTAGGATGAACTTGTTCAAAGGATTGCTGATTTAATTAGAGGTATGAGAAAAGGATGCATTCCATACTCCTAATTAAATAAAGTGGTTTAGATTTTGATGATATGCTCAAGTCTAGAATGATGTTTCCAGAGTTCTAAAGTTGTTTGAGTGATGGGGATGATAAATGTTTGGAATGGATGAAGTGTTTAATTTTGATCCTAAGAGACTTAGAGAGACTTTGTTTACTAGGCCAAGGTATTGAAGAACATGCCTTTCTCTAAAAGTAATTCAAACTAAAAGACCAATGTTTGCTCGAAAAGACAATAAAAATATAAACAATCACATGTGCGGGGTCCAATTTGTTATCTTTGCTTAATGAGTTCTTTTTACGACAAACACACTTCTTGATTAGCTTTCAAACTAAATGTCCAATGTCACAACTTATTTTTGTCCCACAAAGTGCTATGTGGAAGTTCTAAGAAATTAGGACAAGGGTTGCCTAATGTTGACCTTTGTAAGAGCAAATTAATATGTAAACCCAATTACTTAGAAACCTCTAAGGACATAATCCCAAGTGTAAGCAATAGTTCTTAGGTTTTGTCAAAGGTATTTTCTCTAACTAAGGGGTTTGAAATTTTGATGATGATGTTGAATGTTGGTTTTTCAATGTTCTCGATAAAAGCACTGTGTTTTCAAACCACAAGCAATATGACATCCTAGCTCAATTGGTACGTTTTTCTTAGTGGGCTTTCCTCATGCCCTTCATAGAAGAGATGATTTTACATGCAACCAAGGATAAAATATAAAGGTATGTTAAGAATAAAGTCTTAACCTCTATATTTCAACCAGGATCGGACATGGCAAGTAACTTCTTGGAATCTAGGTTCCAATGCACCACTTCGATAAACTCATTGGATAGACTAGATGGCTACTACAAACAAGGTTCTTAATGACACAACATCGGGGACATGGCACCTTGCGAGCGTCTAGCAAGCCACTAAATGCTTTATCAATCCTACTAGGGGCTCTTATACGTTTTACGGTATTACCCAATTCTGAAAGACATTGTACGGCTAAGGCCTACATACCATGAGGACTTGATAGTTTAGTCTTATCCATTTGTATACCAGCCTGAATGAAAAACCGATTGGAGTCACCTTCGAGTTCTCCTTTCGAATGTGTCTCTTAGGCAGGCCCCTCTAAAGGTGACTCAAAGCAATAAAATGCATTTTGATTATTTCTCTTGCACCCTAGATTGCACGAAGTGCAAGGGAGAGGATACGCATTCAAAATGCACCAAAGACAAAATCACTCAACTCAAACATTTGTTCTTTTTAGCCTCAAAGCAATGATGAGTTTGTTTTAAGCACCAAAATGAAGTTTGAGGTTGTTTGTTCAATTTTTAGCCCAAAAAACAAAGTCTAATAAGTGTCTAACATTCTTTTTACCCCTTTGCAAAAAAAATTGGTGTGTTCTTTTTAACAGCCCAAAAAGAGATGAGTTGATTTAAAACAGAAAATTAAAGCATGAAATGGAAGCATTTAAAAATGCTGTGAATTTCAAGCTCCAATGCACAATTTTTTTAACTCCAATCTTGCTTTTGTTTTTGCTTGATTCCAAAGCACCTAACCTGCACACATTACAAAGTAAAATCTTAGAAATAATATTTGCTTTAAAGAATTAATGATGAATACATTTTCAAATAAAATGAATGCATTCACTGATAAATTTTAATGTGGGAGTTCCTCTCCTTGAAAATTCATAAAAAAGTCAAAATCATGCATTCATAATCTCTTAGATGAATGTTAGTTCACAATAAGGTTTGATTAATTTGATGATTTTTTGATGTATGCTAGTCCACAATAAAGCCTCCTTGTATATCATGCTTCTTCAAGCCCATAAAGCCAACTCAATCAATAGATATAAATTAGACATGTTCAAAGCTTGTGAATTGAAAAGATAGTAAAATTAATGTTGTAGCAAATAAATAAATACTTAAAAGCATTTGCAGTCGGTAGGCATAAAAAAACCATTTTGACTGCAACCCTTCTGCCTGCACCAAATCTTAACAGATAAGATTTCACTCCAATTGAACAACATAAAGATCTACACAGGTACGATGATTTTTGTTCATTTAAAAACCAAATAACAAGAGGTCAACAAAAGACTGAGATTAAACAGTAACAAAAGACATTAAAATGTCAAAAGATAGCATAAGATTATTAAAATCAACGTCATAAAAAAGACTAAGATCTCTAATCTCATTTTATTTTAAAAAGCAACACATTGGAGTAGTTATGAAAGACACTAAAAACATCTTTAAGAGTAAGTGTGTTACTGCTAAGATGTGCAACCATAAAGCATTGACCATATATAAAAAGGCAATTATGATAGACTGGGATGGCAGCTTAAAGAAGTAACAAGAATGACCGGCATGGCAGCGCGCATTTATGACCTTATTTGCTCATGAATTCATTTATTTCGTGTGAGTAACAAGAAAGAGTGAGTTGATTTGGGATATCATCATGGGGACGAGCACCACTGCCTTTCACGTGGTCCACCTTCCACAAAATGTAAAAATAGTAAATATCAACTTTTCAGCAACTAACTACAATCTCAGTATTCACTCCACAATCTTAGTATTTAATGATTTCAAATGATATTGTAGTTGCAAGGTGCAGAATATGAACAAAAAGACCAGCAGCCTAGCTTTTGCAAACAGACTAGATGGGCCTAGCTTTTGCAAGCAGACTACCATAAACTAGATAGAGCATTGGATGTAAAAGAAATAGTAGACATTGCGGCCAATCATGGACTATAGTTATCTTTGCATATGCCAAGCGCGAGCTTTGTCAGCAAGCATTGCAATTTTATGATGAAATGCAGAGGAGAGGTATTCAAGCCGATGAGTACACATTTGCTAGCCTTGTTCCTGCATCTAACTCCTACCGCGTTCTCCAAATGCTTCATCAACACATAGTTGAGGCTAAGGTCAAATCTAGTGTCTTTGTGGCTACTTCCCTAGTGGACATGCACTCCAAATGTGGCAGAATTGAGGATGTGTGCCAAGTATTTGACAGAATTCCTCAACAGAATTTTTTTTCTCCTAGACTCTATGGTCGAAGGATATGCACAGAATGGCATTTATATTAGCCAACTACTGAATAGCAGAATTTAAAGGATAGATTGCGTGTATGAGTAGAGAAGGCGTATGAACCTTCAAACATAATGCGTATGAAGTTACATGGTACATACAAAATGGATTTAGTGAAAAGGCTTAAGGAACTCACTAGCACATGCGCATTAAATGACAACCAACAATGAGACAGGGACGTTATGATAGAGGTAAGGTGTGTGATCACTATCCTAGTTACCCAATAGTAGACTTCAACAAATGCAATTGAAATGAATGTCTACATTAATGGATTACTTGAAAAGTAGTTTTAAAGGAGATTTACTAGCGCTAGATGTTTGGATTGCATGTACCAGCGTTTACCAATTGTGAGGATTGTGTGTACCAGCATTTGATGTAAGTTGGTACGCCATTTGATTTGTAGACAAAACTACCAGTAAACTATGAGGAGGCAAGCACATGGTGAAGCCCCGAGCAAAAGCACGCTACAGTCTGCAATGATCTCTCAGAAAGATGTATGTAATGTTCATTCATTTCTCATATGCATGAAATATAATGAGCTATAAGACAACAACACAGCTATAAGAGGACTCAAATTCCTGATCCAAACATGTACTTGTTAGAAGAAAATAAATGGCATGGTGTTGACATTTTGAATCAATCCACTTCCAGCAGATAAAATCACGTTATTGTTCTTTTCAGTCTTGACAGATACGTACCTATTTATATTATTAGCCAGATAGTTAAATATACAAATGCATTTTTTATATCATACAAGATACAGCCAACTGTAATGCCACAGCCCTTTCCCCCATCGACCTCATGGACATGCCTTTTGAAAGAAATATCTATACCCAATTATTTTCTCTGAATGTACTTTGTGATGATAAGAATAGGATGGAGAGCCATTTTGACATTTTAATACAACCACTACACCGACAGTTGACAAGAAACCAACCCAGCCAAAGGAAGCATTTAGATGCTACCAGTTAGAGTAAGTAATACACCCTCAGTTATTAGACACGTCTGAATGCAATACTTGGAGGGTATGCATAAACACAGTGGGTGCATTAATTTTCACCATAAAAATTGAAAGATTTTAAAAGATTGAATGCTAATGTTGATCTCTACTATCAATACAAGATTCAACTATTAGTAACAAAGATCTATAAGTGATTTGATACGTAGCAAAGGCATTTTTCTTCTTCAATAACATCCATTTAAAAACATCAAATACTTAAATGAATGGACATATTGATTTGTTACACAACAACTGCATTTCAATTTTTAAATAAACATATTGAATGAAAAGTGATTGGCATTCCTTCTAGTGCCAAATTGTGAGCACGCTTTCAAAATCTGCAACACTAACTTCAAACAAGGGTTAGTACTTCACAAATCTATCAAGAACACTCCTATGAAACACCTTGCAAATGCTTCAAAATGCAACAAAGGATGAAAGAAAACTAAAAGAATTATGAAAGCAACCACAAGTTACCTATTCCATAGTGGATTGGTGTCACATGTGCTAGTGACCCTTTCCCAACCCTTGCTAAGAAGCCAAAATGATGAAATGCAAATGGAGATGAAGAGCAAGATGAGTTCTCAAACCAAGAGAGTAACTTTGCATAAAAGTTGTGGATGGATGAATGAGGATTAAGGCCTTCTTTTATAGATTTTCTTGATGAGAGATTGGCCAAGAGGGTGAATGTGGGACTAAAGATCCACCAATGAGAATAGGCCACTTGTCAAGTGGTGATAGGTCAATGGATGTGCAAGATTTGGGAAGAGTGCCCATGAGAGGGAGAATTTGAATTCAAATTTTGCAATAAATTTAGAAAGGGGGACAAAAAAAAGAGCAATAAATGCCATGTTGGAGGGGCAAATCAACTTGTCATGTTGAGTGAAAATGAGGGTTTTTTAATATTAATAAATCAATAAATTGATTTATTTGTGCAAGTGGAGATATTTGGAGAATGCAAGTGGGTAAGATTTAGCTTTTAATCAGGATTAGATTAAATTAATGATGATTAGGCTGATTTGACCTTTTAGGACATAAATAATTGATTTATTTAATTTAGAAAAGGATGAAGTATGATTTGGGATTTGATTTAATTAAATGGATGTTTGATTAATTAAAAGGTTGATGATAATGTTTATTTGATTTTAAAATAAATGACCTTGGGAGATTAATGAGATTACCTGATGAATGGATGAAGGTGAACTTGATTAACTAAATGAGTGGATGCACGTGAAGCTTGATTTTTTTGATGAATGCATAATGCTAATTTTGCATGTCTACAGTTTGTAATTAATAATCCGTTACCAAAAAAGACCCTCATTTAATTATAACAAATAAAAAGACACTACATAAATATAACTGTTAAATGCACAATTCATGAAAATAACTATAAGTAGAATGTAGAATGCATAGTTAATGAAAGCATAAGCTGTGAAGTAAAGAATATATGATACGAAGTATTGAGATTTCAACACAAGTAAAACATTTAACAATAATTACTAACACATTTTATAGAAAATGAAGGAAGTTGTGTTGTACTCGATAGCCATACGATTGAAATTTCAACAGAGGTAAAACGATTACAGACTTGGGTTTTTAGAAATATGCCCAAAAAAGTAAGAAAGGGTTTCATGATAATAATTCATTAGTCACATGAATATAGAAATGGGTTTGTAGATATATTCCAATAAAACCAAGCAAGGGTTTCATGAGATTAATTCCTTAAGCACGCATATTTCAAACAATCCAACCAAGGTTTTTCAAATATATGGTGAAAAACAAATGGGTTTGCATACATATGACGAAAGCCTAATGGGCTTGCTGATTTATCCCAATATTCACATGGGTTATTAAGAAAAAGATCAAAGCAGACAAATGCATTATTTTATGTAGACATATGGTCGAACCCATGAGATTTGTCATCATTTTAGCAGAAAAAATCATGAAACATTGGAGGGATTACCAAACCATGAGCATGTGGTAAAATGGAGAGCAGGATATAATCATTTTACCTCAAAAAAACCATGAGAAATAATCCACCACCAGACCTAGCAATGTGAAATAGAACATGGTGAAAAGGCCTTGAATAGGAATGATTTTCTAGGTAAAAACAAGTATTAATCATTATTCAATCAATGAAGAAACCATTCACGGGTCCACAAAAATGCAAAATAAAATGATTCACGAATACCATTTTTCGCACTTTGAAAGGAGAATGATGTTCGTCATTACCTCAACCTGTGGAGAGCAGACACCATTGGCTTTGAGAACCTTCCAACCCATGAGTGCATGGTGAAATGATGGAAATGTGTTTTTTACCAAACAAAACCATGGGAAATAAGCAATCATTAGACTCGATGTGGTTATTAAATGGGGTGAATGCATGGTAGTGTCCAGTGTTAAGGTTTGGCATTTAATGTGTAGGTGCAGATTATAATGGGCACAAAAATAAACCTCTGAAGTTAACCCCCAAATTAGACCCATTCACTTTTGACTGTATTTCAATGATAATTTTTTTATAATTGCATATTAATAGTGACACAATTAGGAATTTTTAAAAATATTATTTGGTGGTTATAGTAGGCAGCAATCAGGACATTAGGTGGCTACAAGTGGATTATGACTCTAAAAGGTGACTTTTTGACCCTCGCATGCATATTGAACACTCCCACATTCAACTGAATTTCCCACAAGCCAAAACAATAACTATAAGCTAATAACTCGTGAGCGAATAAAACCCATAAAAAAATTTGTCGATTCGACATATGGTTTGAATTCTACAGTTGCATGAACATAGCCCTAGTGGATACTAGGATATCTCCCCTAAGGATTATGAACACTGAATAAAGTTCAAAAACATAATATAAAAATTGAAAATTTATTTAATTTCAAACATTGCATAAGTCATACCACTCACTCCCACTTAGTTCTTGATTTTGAAAAATATGTCATCCTATATTTTGATTCTTTTGGTGGTGGAGAGATTGTGTTAGCTATTTGGGTTTGGATATGGGATGTATATCAAATTTTAATTCATTCTTGGTCTCACTCTTTCAACCCATTAAAAGAGCTTATTTAAATAATTCATATTTGGGTGAGAATATGTTATCTACCTTTATAGTTGCGGGTTAAATCAACGTATGAGGCTATTGGAAACACTTTGGGTTGATCTCTAAAGATGGACTTGCCTTCTACAAACTTTACTCACACCTCTTTTGCACATATTCTGGTGGAGGTTGATTTATCAAAAATCCTTACTATGTGAAGTTATTTAATAGGTTAATGACTAATCTTGGTCTTAGTTGGTTGATTATGGGGCCATTCCCTTTCAATGTAGACAATATTTCTTCACTATTGGACACTTAAATTTGGATTTTCACCATGGTATCCATAATAAATCCTCCTCAACATGGTGAAAAATATTCTTCTTAACCATATTACAATGTTTCTAGAAGATTTGTTTGTTGATTCATGGGATTCAAAGTTTCTCTCTTCCATTCTAGAAACTTTACCTTCTAAACACGAAGAGGCTCTGCCAAATCCTTTTGTCAATGTTCTTGACACTCAACAATCTATTTCTACTAGTCCTATTGTTCTGTTTGTTTTAGATCACTGGCTCATTATTCTTGATATAGAAGTTTTTTTATCAACAAATCCACATAATTCCATAGATTGTGTAATGCTCTTAAATGGGCTCTTGTGGAAGGCATCCCCTACCTCTTTTCCTAGATCTACATATTTGGAATGCAACACTTTGTGAAAAATTGTTCAAAACTGAAAGAAGGGTCTTTTCAAACTGGTATCTCAACCACACACCAAGTCTAGGGGTGAGAGGGTGCATTGGTTTGGATGAGCATTGTTTAATCTTGATCTCTTTAATTTCTTTTAGTTTTGAGAAACTTGAAATTTTTTGTTGTGTGTGACTATTATTCCACTATGTTTTGTAATAGATTTTGGACCCTATCAAAATGTACTTACTTTAATAAAAAATATTACAATCCTTAGATTAAGAATATAAAAGGCATATTTGCAATCAAAAATTGTAGTCTTCTTTAAGGTTTGCTATATTTTGATTATTTCATCATTCAAAATGTGATCTCCATTAGTAAATTTTCTATTTAAAATATACAAACTTTTTCTTCTTCCAATAGGTTGTAAGAAAGGTTTCTCTTAAAATAGCTCAATGTTGATGAAATTGATCATGAGAAGCCCACTAACATTTCAGTTCCAAGAGCTACAAGTCCACCAAGTAGCCCCTCAAAAATTCCAAGTGCAAGTCCAACTTTAAGTCCAAGTTCTCCAAGGAAGGTAAGAAGCTTAAGTTACATTTCTCAAAGGTGTGCAAATGAAGCACATAAAGAAAATCCAAGAGGTGAGACAGTAAATTTTTTCCTTACTTTCCAAGGCTGATTTTGAACCATCATGTTTTGAAGATGCAAGTACTAATGAGGTTTGGGTGAAAGCAATGCAAGAGAAGATAGATTCTATTCATCAGAATGATACTTGGGAGCTTACAAATCTTCCACATGATAAGAAAAACATTGGTACTAAATGGGTCTACAAGATTAAGTACAACAATAATGGAAGTGTTGAAAGACACAAGGCAAGATTGGTTGGAAAACACTTCGCACAAAGGTGTGGGATTGATTAAGAAGAGACATTTTCACCAGTAGCAAGACAAGAGACTATTAGAATGATGATATCACTAGCAGCTCAAAAGAAATGGAGCATTCATCACATGGATGTGAAATGTTCCTTCTTGAATGGGTACTTAGAAGAGGAAGTGTATGTGGGATAGCCATAAAGTTTTGAAGTGCAAGGAAAATAACATCAAGTTTACAAGTTGGAGAAGGCTTTGTATTGCCTCGATCAAGCACCACGAGCATGGTCTACTAGGATTGATGGATATTTTCAGAAGAATGGATTTCAAAGAAGTAAGATTGAACCTACCCATTACTATACACAAGAGGGTAATGATATTCTTATTGTAAGTTTGTATGTTGATGATTTGTTGTATATGGGTAACAATTCTAAGATGAAGGATGAATTCAAAGTTGCTACATTATGATGAATGAGTTTGAGATGAAAGGTTTAGGTGTCATGAAATATTTTCTAGCAATGGAGGTTTATCAAAGTGAGAATGAACTTTTCATTTGTCAAACAAAGTATTCCAAAGGTATGTTGATGAAATTTGATATGGTTGATTGTAAACTAGTCTCCACTCGAGTTGCTCATGGAGTTGTGTTGTGTGGAGATGATGGTGCTGAAATAGTTGATGAGACAACTTATAGGAGTATTGTTGGAAGTTTAATGTTTCTAACTCACGCAAGACCTAATATTTCTTACTCAGTTTCACTTGTTTCAAAGTACATGAAAAATCCATCTAAAATATGTATGAAGGAAACCAATAGAATTTTCAGGTATGTGGGAGGCACTCTAAATTTTGGTATTCATTACTAAAATTCAAGTGGTTCAATCTTGTTGTTTTTAGTGATTCTGATTGGGGAGGTAGTTTGGATGACCAAAAGTCTACATCTAGTAATTTCTTTTCTTTTGGTTCGGGTTTGATTACTTGGATCTCAAATAATCAAAGTATAGTTTCCCTTTCTTCTACGGAAGTAGAGTATGTTTCAGTCACCTCATCAGGTACACAAGTGATATGGCTTAGAAAACTTCTTGAAGAAATTGGGGAGATGCAAGTTCAGCCTACAGTGATTTTTTGTGATAGCATTAGTGCCATCAAATTAGCCAAGAATCCAGTCCATTACAGCAGGACAAAACATTATGATTTAAAACATCATTTTTATCCGAGATTTGGTGCAAAAGAAGACAGTCAACACTAAAGAGCAGTTAGCAGATATCTTCACTAAGACAGCTACAAAGAATCAGTTTTTAACACAGATCAGATCATGAACCCTTTCAGCATCAAGGGGGAGTATGTTGAATATTGATGCATGGAATTCCACCGCATGCAACTATACTTCGCCTTGGCATACACAGATTTATAAATTCATACTTTTAGTTATTAATCTTGGTTTTCTTTTTAAGTTTAAATTTACAAACTTCGTTTTCAAGGAGACTGTCTTCCAACGCAGGGATAATGCATGACATGTGCATGTGTAGTTTTTAGGTTTGCAATCTATTTTTAGATGTTGCAATCTGTGCAGCAATTTAGTTCCTTATTTATAGAATCATCATCAATAAAGATAGTAATTCAGCCTGCAAAATACAGAACTGTGTATTAATGTATTCTCTGTTCTTTCTAAGTTAATTGTTTTACTTTTTTTTGTTGTTATCTTTCATAACCCGTCGGATTAGGAATAAGGATTTCTTTTAGATTCTACAAAAGTAATCAACTTTTTCCTTATGCATATTGCACTTTAGAACTCTGCTTTCTGCGCTGGTAATTGCATTGAAATATAAAATTGATGCAGGAGCATCCAGTGGTGTGAGGGCAATCTTGCATCACCCAAAAGATGATTTCCATTTTTGTTCCTGTTGTTTTCTTTTTGTAGATGTTTTTGTATTTCTGGATACCCTTTTCGTCGAATAAGAGTTTCCAACTTTGAAACAGTTTTTTCGCCGCTCAACTGCTATTTTTAGCAGGTTTGCATTTGAAGTCGTGGGAAGACAGAAATTTATGGGAAGGTTCAGGATGGAAAAATACACAGTCTGGTGAAAGAATCAGGTCAAGATCATTCACGACTTGAAAGTTATTCAAGTTCCAATTTCTGCTTTTTGCCCTGAAAAACCTTCCGAGCTCAGTTTGAGGCACCAAACGATTCCGGATGGGCCTGAAAATTTGCGAAAACGCCAAAGTAGTTTGCTGAAAACCTACTTTGGGGAAAATCGTCTTTTCGAGACCTTTCCGAAAAGGTATTATCACTGAAGATCCAACGGTCGGATTAAAAGTTATGGCTGCCGGAAGTTGGTGCATATTTTTGAAATGTGCTAATTTTCAACTATGAATTTAACTTGAATTTCAAATTGTAATTTTGGCGCCAAACCGTCAAAAATCTTGTCTCGAAGGTTGTTTTTGGTTCCAAACCGAAATAGGCCTATTTAGGGGCTGGTTTATGATTTTTGGGTAACTTTTTGGGGAAAGAAGTTCGCATGCTGTGAAAGGGGATCTGGGTAATTTTCTGTAAGTTTGTAATTTGCATGTATCACAGAGCTCGAGGATTTGTGATCCTCTGCATGTAAGATTTTTCATTATTGAATAATAAGAAAGTTTGCTAGTTGTGTGCATTATTTCTGTGTCTCGGGTTTGCTCCCTCGTCAGGTGGTATCAGAGCGGGTTTTCTTGAGTGTGTGAACAGATCGCCGATCGTGAGGCAGTTTGCACCAGGACCGTGGTTGTGGGTTCAAGATCTTCAAGATGCCTCCAAGAGTGATGCCTGGTAGGCGTGGTGGTGCCAGAGGTGGCCGAGGTGGTAGAAATGCCGATGGAAGAGATCCATTGGCAGCTGAGGGTTTCAGAGCCTCCAGAGAC
This sequence comes from Sequoia sempervirens, assembly GCA_007258455.2. Lineage (NCBI taxonomy): Eukaryota > Viridiplantae > Streptophyta > Pinopsida > Cupressales > Cupressaceae > Sequoia > Sequoia sempervirens. The sequence goes on from VDFB02214340.1 coordinate 106,226, forward strand.
AAATTGATGCATTGCAAGAACAGATGAGAAGAGGGTTAAACCCGGGAAGGAGAGGAGAAAGTGGGGATGAAGATGAAGTGGAAGATTCAGATGTAGAAGAGGAAGAAGAATTGATCGATCAAGATCAGATGCGGTTGATAAGAAGGAGCCATTTAGTCGGAAAAAAGACGAAATTGAAGTCCCGGTTATTAGATATGAACCCGAGGAGAGTTGTCGGTGGATCAGCGAGCTAGAAAATGTTGA
>VDFB02214342.1:0-42565 GCA_007258455.2 Sequoia sempervirens
AACATTTTTAGTTGGAAAATTTGTGGTCATATCTAACTTAACTAGAATGAATATTACTAGATCATATGTTTGACTAGAATTGATTTTTTGTTATATATACTTAAATTCAGTTATGTTGATAAGTTGGTCAAAAGTGTGACACAACTTTGTACTTTTACCTTGTTGTGAAATCAAAAGGTTGTAACACTATTAAGGGATTTTTTGAGGTAGGAATGATAATTTATGCTTGTTTAGCCCCCTTAGCATATATTGTGATAGATGATAAAGTACACTAGCCTTTTTTTAGAGGAAGCTTAAGAAACATAGAAGCTAGTTGTGCAAGATCATTCATGGCAGATGTGACCACTATTTTTTTGTATGATTTGATCAAACCATCTAGGAGTACTTTGAGAGGTTGAATCTTCCTACTAATCGTTATCCTTTTAGTGCTAGAGTTTTTTCTTCTCAAGAGATTTTTGAAGAAGTGTAGATGGTATTCTCTTAGGATGTGCCTAAGGTTTTCTTGAGAGGTGGAGTGGGAGATTTAGTGGGTGGTGGTGTGGAAACTATTTTAGGTGAATGCATAGGTAATTTAGCAAGGGAAAAAGCATGATTTTCCTTAGGAAATCCACTAATGGAGGCTTATTAGTTGTTGGAAAAATCAATGGAAGGGGAGACTAAGGTAGTCGTGAATGTGGAGGTGAAGGGATTAGAAGAGGAGCATACTTGGTAGGTGAAAGGGTAGGAATATTGGAAGAACTAGAGGGTTACAAGAAAGCCTCTTCAAAAGATGAGGAAGGAAACACACCTACTTGTGTTTATTCAATTTGAGTAGTAGGTGGCGAAGTTGGAACCATCTCTTCTTCATCCCTGATGTTTACATTTTATGAAGGACCTTGGGTGTTTTTCCCTCTCCTTGTCATGTCTTTGCTTTCTCTTGTCATTTTCCTTTTTATTCTAACACTAACAACTCCTCTTAATGATTTTTTTTGTTATGGATTCAGTGGTCTTAAACTCCTTGGAATTCCAATCCCTCCTATGAAGTGGTTTATTCAAGATGTTATACCTTTCATATGAAGGATCAAAATAATTCCATCATCCTTCACTTCTTATGGAACAATGGCTATTTGATAAATTTTCATTTGGTGAGCATCCAAGCATTGATAACTTATTTTCCTAACTTCATGGTCATCTAGAAAATTCACCTAAAAGTCTTCCAGCCTATGTTTTTATTTGAGGATTCCCCTAACCCTTCAATGCATATCATGTGGTTGAATGAATATATGGATCCAAAAAGATCAAGTTTACTTGTACCATCTCAACTTGTACAATTTCAACAACCTAGATTGTCAAACATGATTACTTGCTAATGGAGATAGTGAAGTTAATCCCTTTCACTTTCCTATTCAAACAAACCTTTTGAACTAATTGAAATTGTTTGCATAATCTAGTGATCATTTTTTCACTCACATACTTTAAGAACTTAAGTGATGCCTTTGAAAAACCTCACACCTTGATGCATGTAAAAATAGATAATTGGATATACTAATTAACCCATTTTTTTAATCTTCCATTGCCTCAGTGGATATCCTTTTATCAAAATCATTCTCTAGCATTTTGTTGATGAAAACGAAGGCATCATTAACTCTTTTGAAGAACTTGACACTTTCCTTTAATTCTAATTAGGGATAATATTCATTTGCCTTATTTTGCCCCAATAGACCCATGGCTTCATCAAATTTTACTCCATCAAATTATCATCTTCTTTCTATATCATACACAAGATATGAGATCACATAAAATTTATTTGACTCATTAATAATGCATAATTGCTCATGCAATTTTTCACTAATCAACATTTCCCAATCAATATACTATTTACTACTAAGAATCTTAGCTACATAGTGGAACATCTAGGGCTGAAATTATTTTCCATTTTCTTGTCTTGTGTCCCTATTTAGAAATATGATTATACCATTGATCTCCTCGGGGAAGTCACCCATTTGTAATTTCTTATGGATTCTAGTGGAAGATGACCTTAACTTATTGAACCAATTTTTGTTCATTATAATTGTACATTGGTATATATTTCCTTCATAATATTCTTTTGAATAGTCCATAGTCCTAGTATCTCTTCAATTTACTGAGGTTGTATTTGTAACATTGCATTGCCATCCATATTATGTGTTTTCCTTATATCTTTATTATAAAATTTTATGCGTTATAACAAGATTAGTAGATTGAACAAATATTGGAAATGCAATAGCTTGAATAAGACCACTTGGTATGACATCAAGTTACCTCATTGGCCTTATTTATCTTGTTATGGAACTTCTCTAGTCCCATATGACCCAAATTTATGTTAGATATATTGACCAATTCAATGACTATCTTGGATGGTGGAACACCACCCTTGAACTCATACTTCATTTTAGTTGGTGAAGTCATATTCATTTCTAGTGTCTTGCTTGCCAAAGATGGTATAGGATTAGTATTAGTCTCACTAATATATATGAGTTTTGAGAAAAATGAAAAATCTAACATTTTTATTAGTAGTGATGTTTTGAGGGTCCACTAAATGTTTTCTAGCCTAAAAGTCTATTTCTTGAACAAATTAGGAGTTAGCAAATAAAAATGCATGTTTCTAGGGTTTTCTTACTATTTTGCAAGTGTGTAAATTAGATTTGGATGTTTGAAATGCATGTATTTTTATACCGATTTGCATTGAAAGGATTTTAGAATTTAGACATTGGTTACAATTTTATGAATGTGAGTCATTTAGATTTATAAGTCCAAATCTCATTAATATCTAGTTCAACCCTAAGTGACATATTATAAAAGGTGTTTATTCTTGTTGTTTGGTAATTGGAAACTTCACACATCCGGATTTCTTAACATTTTTTCCATATGTGCAATTTAAATTTGGAAATCTAAACTAGCATTGAAGGTTCGAATTCCAAAATGCATATTAGCATATTTGTTGAAAGCACTTGATATTTGAGATAGTAAGTTTTTGAGGTTTGGAATGTGTTTTTATTTTAAATTTGTGTATTTTGATTTTGAAAGTATCTACTCCTTAGATTTTAGAGTATTTCACATTTATGTCACTTGAACTTGAAAGTTAAGAAAATGAATCTTTAGGATTTTGGAGCTAATAATGAGCTCGCATTATTTGCAACAATAATTAACAATCTACAAGTGTGCACTCTAAAATTTTGGAACAGATTTTAACTTTACATCCATATAATTTAACAAAAAAAACTTAACATTCACACAATTTGACTCATTCAAAAAACAAACCAGAATTAATCAATAAATATTAAGAATAGAACTTACATATGAATTTGAAAAAAAAAATGTATTTGGTACACAATTCCCAACTCAGGTTTTATTTCTTGAACTAAAAGCTAGCAATAAAAATATGAAATAAAATCCCTAATCCTTGCTTTTTAATATATCAATGGAGCAAAGGTTAAAAATAAGAATGCAACAGTAAACAGCCTTAATGATTTTGAAACCTGGATCGGAAAGAGACAAGAAAATATAAAGGAGAATCTGGAAAACTCAATTCTTACAGCCTTTAATTTGCACCCATTTTGAAGTTTAGAGTTTCGATAACAATTTGCACATACTGCAATTCAACGTTGCAGAGATCTCGGGGTTCGGGATTTTGTGGCAACTTCACGTAAGCATGCAAATTAGCGTTCATAGTCTGAAATGTATGTAATTCATGCTTCAGGGTCCGCTTGACATTTTACAACCGTAATAAAAATACATGCGAAATTCAATTTTTTATAAATTTTGATTCTTAAGTTTTTTTTATTTTATAACTCGTAGTATGCCAAAAAAAACTTATCAATTAATAAGTTAAAGGGGTTTTATAATTAAGGGTTCATGAGGCACAACACTTGTCGGAGGATTTGCAAATGGATTAGCAAGCTAAGTGGACTTGATCTTGGGGAAACTCCATGGTTAATACACTTGAATCTGAGTAGTATTGGAATGGGTGACCTCCTGAGAACTCTTGATGCTTCACCCTTGTGAACATTACCTAAATACAATGAGTGCTAAGTGAACCATTCATTATCATCTGAAATGGGTTCATGCAAACCACTGCTCATGAAAATATGAGTTAATGAGTTTGACTAGAAACTGTGCAATTGAACCTTGATATTAATATCATAACTTAACACACTATAAAAAATACCTCCTACTTACCATTAAAAAATTATATTAGAATGAAGAGATCAATTATATTTTTTAATGTAGATCCTCTAGAAATCATTGTAGATCTATAAGTGAAATCATTGAAGAACTCTATATGAGAAATCTAATTCATTAAATATTATGAACACTAACAAGGGCCCACTCTTTCATAAATATTGCTCAACCATGTTATGAAAAATGAGGTAAAGTAGACCCATTTTATCATTTTTTTATGAAATTTGAAGAGGAAAACTAGCTTTCCTTGATATACCTTAATTAATGCACACCATATCAAAAAGTGAGCTTGATTGGAATAAAAGACTAGGCTGACTAGTAATCGCATACCACCACTAATAGGTCACTAAGCTTGAGGAGTATCACTTTTCTAAAAGAGATTAAGGGTAAAGGGGGTTATCTAAAGATGGTTGTCACTAATCAAGATTAACTTTGGAACACATTCTTTTAAAATTAGAAAAGAGGTTGTTTTACACTAAACTAGGGAGATAGGGTTGAATTGTTTGATTTGGAAAAATGTGAAAAAGTTGGTTATAAGGAAGGGGTAAGGGGAACAGTCTGAAAACCCAACTATGTAGGCCTAAAATTTGTAAATTTGACTATTTTTTTCCACATATTATAGTGACTTTATGTTAACCTAACTTTTATAACTAATCTAAGATAATATAAGTGGATTTTTCTTATCGAAAAATTCCCTAAGTTTTCCTTTTGTTTCCCTCTATGTTTTAATCATGAGTCAGAATCTACAAAAGGTCTAAAAAATCTAAGTGTGAGGTGTGTTTGGATCATTTCCTTAAGTTTTGGACTTTTGGGGTTCTCCATCCCGATATTTGATCCCATCCATCTTCACTTTCCCCTTTGTCCTTATTAGGTTGTTGAGCTTCATCCTATTGGCATATCTTTCCACCCAATCCTAAAAATTTGGTTCTTAGCATTGTAAAATTTGTCTAGATATGGTTGTTAGATTACCCACATAGATCATCCATTCAAGCCTTAAAATCTTGATCCTTTGCATTAATTCCCTTTTGGCATCAACATTTCAAGCATCCCTTAACTAGTTTATCATTTCCTTTGATCCCTTGAACGTTGAAGTCATGACCATTTAGCTTAGTTCCTTTGTTGCACTAAACTTTCAAAATTCCTTATCCCATCCTTCCTTCTTTCCATTTCCACCAACTTATTGAAGTTCCCTTTCCCCAAGTACTCTTATATGTCATCCTCAACCCTAATCTCCTAGTCTCTTGTTGATCAAAATTTTCTATTTTCAAACCAAACATTTGGGTTGTCCTTTATCTAAGCACCTCCTTTGGACTTCCCTAACTCCTAACTCAATGTTTTCACTAATTACTCTATTAGAGTTAGAGTTGTGGCCTTCCTTCTACCCAGGTACATGATATGAACACATAAGTAGATAAAAAATCTAATATTGATGAAAAAAAGATAACTATTTATTTACTTAAGAGTTAAATTTAATTTTGATTTATAACTACTTTATTTACTATATATACACATGGACATAAAGTATTAGACAATGTGGTGTGTGACCTTAGGGTATTGGTACATGAAGATATCATTTCCTAGGGTACTTGTGTGTGCAATACTTGTGTAAGATGTCTTAAATGGTCTTGGAAAGGAAAATTATGTATGTGCTAGAAAATGATTATGGATGCATTTTAGGTTCAAAAACCCACTTAAAATAAGGATACTTAGAGTTATTTTTACTTAAATATTGGGAAGGCATTAGCTTGAATGAGACCACTTGGTTTCAATTTGTGCCATCAAGTTGCCCCATTGGCCTTATTTATCTGGTTATGGAACTCTTCTAGCCCCACATGACCCAAATTTGCGTTAGATATATTGGACATCTCAATGACTATCTTGGACGGTGGAACACCACCCTTGAACTCATACTTTATTTTAGTTGGTGACGTCATATTCATTTCTAGTGTCTTGCCAAAGATGGGATGGGATTAGTATTAAATTCTCACAAAATATAATACAATTTTTGAGAAAAATGAAAAATCTAAATTTTTTATCATTAAAGATGTTTTGAGGTTCCACTATATGTTTTCTAGCTTAAAAGTCTATTTCTTGAATATTTAGGAGTTAGCAAATAAAAATGCAAGTTTGTAGGCTTTGCCTACCATTTTGCAAGTGTGTAAATTAGACTTGGAAGTTTCAAATGCATGTAATTTTATACCAATTTGCATTGAAAGGATTTTAGAGTTAAGACATTAGTAACAATTTTACAAACATGTATCATTTATATTTACAAGTCCAAATCTCATTAACTTGGGGTTCAAACCCTAAGTGACATATTGCAAAAGGTGTAATTTTATTTTTGTAGTTTGGTAATGAGAAACTTCACTCATCAAGATTTCTTAACATTATTTTCATATGTGCAGTTTAAATTTGGAAATCTAAATTGAAATTCAAGGTTAGAATCCCAAATGCATTTTAACATTTTTTGTTGAAAGCACCTAAGTGATATTTGAGATAATAGATTTTTAAGGTTTGGAGTGGGATTTTTATTTTGAACCATGTATTTTGATTTTGAAAGTCTTTACTCCTTAGATTTTAGAGTTTGATTCTTATTTTGCATTCATGCCACTTGGACATGAAAGTTAAGAAAATGAACCTTTAGGATTTTGGACCTAATGATGAACTCACATATTTACAACAATAATTAGCAGTCTACAAGTGTGAACTCTAGAATTTTAAGACGAACTTTAACTTTTCATCCACATAATTTAATGCAACAAATTTCACATTCAAACAATTTGATGAACTAAAAGCTAGCCATAAAAACATGAAATATCCCTAATCCTTTTTTTTTAATGTATCCATGGACCAAAGACTAGAAATAAGAATGCAAAAGTAATCAACCCTAATGATTTTGAAACCTAGATTGGAAAGAGAAGAAAATATAAAGGGTGGACTCACAAGGAGAACTTGGAAAACTCAATTTGTATAGCCTTTAATTTGCACCCATTTTGAAGTTCAGAGTTTCAATAACAATTTACACATATTGCAAATCAACATTGATAGGACAAGTTCACATAAGTATGCAAACTAGCCTTCATAATCTAAATGTATGTAATTCACGCTTCAGGGTCTAGTTGACATTTTAGAACTATAAAAACACTTGCACAATTAAAAATTTTATAAATTTTAATTTTCAACTTTTTTTATAAATTGTAGTGTGTCAAAATATTTTATATTTAGCAATTAATGAGTTAAAGGGTTCTATAAAAAATGTTCATATGGCACAACACTTGCTGAAGGTTTTCACAAATGAGGAAGCAAGCGAAGTGGGCTTGATCTTGAGAGAAACTTCATGGCTAAGTGCACTTGAATTGGAGTAGTACTAGAATTGGTGACCTCCCGAGAAGTCTTGACATTGAACACCCTTGTGAGCATCACCTAGATGCAATGAGTGCTAATTGGATCATTCATTCTCATGAGAGATGGGTTCATGTGAACCACTACTCACGAAAATATGGGCTAATGAATTTCACTCAAAAACTGTGTAATTGAATCTTGATATTAATATTGTAACTTACACACTATAGAAAATACCTCCTACTTATCTTTAAAATTTTATATTAAAATGAAGTGATCAATTCTATCTTTGATGTAGATCCCCTAGAAATCATTGCAGACCTATATGTGAAATCATTGTAGAACTCTATATGAAAAATCTAATTCATTATATATTATGAACACTAACAAGGGGTCACTCTTTCAAAACTATTACTCAACTAAATATTTTGAGTGAAAATATATTGTGTGTTATGTAAAATGAGGTAAACGAGGTCCATTTTATTGTAAGGAATCTAAGGAAGCAAAGCAACTTCCTACACTAATCTTGAGAGGAGGATAATGCAAAAATTTATAGATCTTTTCAACAGTTACAGAAACTTAAACAAAAATAAACATAAATATCATGCATACCACAACATAGTGATTTGCATGGGGAAACCCCTTTCAAGGGAAAATCCTCACACTCCAAAATCTTCCCAATATATTATTCAAAAATCACGGAGATTACAATATACTTGCAGAGCAAGCTTCTCACAAGAGTATCACCAGCTAGAGATCTAGAGGAAACACGATCGCTAGTAGACTCTCATAATACATCACAATACACAACCGTAATACTACACCCTCATAAAATAGGGTTTCCATCTAAGGTAAGTCAAGCCAAAAAAATATCTACCATCAGATCTTAAACCTAATGATGAATGGTCTAGATTTACAATAATAAACTATACATAAAATTTGGCTTTGTGACCCCCGAACCCCCCACCAGGGGGATGATCCCCTTGAACCCCTTGCAGGGGGGTACCCCCCTACAACCCCCTTGCGCTTACCTATCAATAATAAACCTTATATAATTGCAAGGTTGAGACACATTTTCCCAAACAAATCTCTCACTTTTCGAACACCTTGCAAGAGCAACAAGAGGGAGTATAAACATCATCTCTTAATTACTAGGGGTCGAAAGGCCAATAGACTTTGAACACCATCTAAACTTCTCTATGCTTGTAGGCTAAGTAAAAGAATCAACAACATTCATCAAAGTCTCTACCTTAACTAGCTTAACCTTTCCATGTTTGACCATATCTCTAACAAAATGATACTATGCATCAATGTGCTTGGTCCTGGCATAAAATGTCAGATTCTTAGCTAGACAGATCACACTCTGACTATTACAATAAATTGTCACTACACCTTTTTTACAAGCATGAGTAGCTGCCATATACTCAACTTCTATAATGGACAAAGCAACCACATTTTGTTGCTTACTCATCCAACTAATTGCACCACCAAATAAAGTAAACACATAAGAACTGGTGGATCGTCTACTATCAACATCACCTACCCAGTCTGAATCCACATAATTGTGAATATCAAGGGAAATCTCGTCTTCAGTCAAATTACTATGATAACACAAGGAATAGTTTGAGGTACCACACAAATATCTAAAGACTCTTTTAACTGTATCCCAATGAACTCTACAAGGATTAGATATATATCTAGAAATAACTCCCACTGCTTGGGCAATGTCTAGTCTATTACAAACCATAGCATACATCAAACTTCCAACTACACTCTGGTAAGGCACTCTTCTTGATGGGCTCATCTATTAGCCTATTTTATATTGTTTTTATGCATACTTTTAGACATTATCATACAATCCTTTTAGACAATACTCCTATGCTATGATATCTTTTCATGCTTATTATACAACCTTGGACCTAAATTATAGTAATGAAAATATAGTTATGATATAACAGCATTGCATGGTTTATATGTGAGTATGTATGAAATGTGGATGGAATTATGTGTTTAATCATGGTAGTTAGCTTTGTGTATATGTTTTGTGGATTAACCTCTTGCAACCCAAGAAGAAATTGTAACTTGCAGCAACTCGAAGTTGTAGCCCGCAGCAAAAGGAGGACTTGGAAAATGAAACAGGGGAAGTGCCAGATCAAGCAGAGTGTAATAACTACCATGTGGAGGCACCTGATGGAGTTAGTCATGCATCATTATGACAGTTATCAGGTGTTGAGGAGAAGAATTCTTTTGTTGATAGGATTTTGGATAATTGTTTGTGTGTTCCACATGTAGATCTATTTTGCAAAGTTTTAATTCTATTATAACTCTCGTCTCTTTTCAATTATAGTTTGAACAATTCAACCTTAACTATATACTTTGATATCTAGGAGTCGTAGTTAATGATTATAGTTAGGAGTTGTTCTTAGAATAAATTCCCCCGTGCTTGTGTACAGCCACTGGTTGAGTCCTTAGATAAGTTAGTTGATTTTAGTATTTTTTTATCAGTTACTTTTCAGTTTTCAGTTATCATCCACATACATGTTGATTATTCAAGAAAGATTTCCTTGAATACAATTTGTGAGAAATATTTTGTGTAATCTTTTTTGATGTGTAATGAATTAAGTTCAAGTTCATATGAATGCATAGAATCTAAACATTTAGAATTGGTTTAGTTAAGTGAAGACAGCCACTTGAGCAAGCCACTCAAGATAATTGGTCTTCACTATATTTAAAATTGTTTTTTGCTTGGTAGTGTGGACCTAGATCCTATACTTGCAAGAACACAACAAATGAATACATTAGTAAGATCAATGCAAGTTAGAATATAGATCCCTCAAGAAATCTATTTGAATGTAAGAGAAAAGGAACAATATGAAGAACACAACAAACTTAAAGCTAAAATATCAAATCCTATTCTAAAACCAAGCAAATTCTTAATCTCTTGAAGGAGTTGGTGCCAATTTGATATGAAAATTGGCCCTTTCCCAACTCCAATAGTGTGATGAAGATGATTTAATGATGAAGATTGATGAGTGATCCAAGATAAAACCTGCATAACCTAGCTATAAACTCAATGATATGGATGAATATTGCTAAAGATTTGAGTATAGTAAGTTTACTCAATTTGTGGATGATCAAATGAGGAATGAAGCCTCTTATTTATAGAATGTTAAGTTGAAGAGAATTCCAAAATGGAGTAATGTGGGACTAAGAATCAACCAATGACAAAGTGCCACTTGTCAATATGTGAATGGATGGAGGATGTGCAAGTTTTGAAGAATGTGTCAATAAATGCACATATTTGAATTTTGAAATTGTTGAAATGACATGTAAGAGGGAAAGAAGATGCATTGAATGCCACTTGGCTCAAGCCAAAAGGACTTTCTAGGTGGAGTAAATGCCTTGTTGGAAGGACAAAGTCCACTTGGATTTTTGAATTCAAATTTGAAGAATATTCCTTCATTATACCTTTTGAGAGAAAATAGAGATTTAATAAATGAATTAAATCTATTTTCTTATGCAAGTTGCAAAAGCTAGAGGATGGTACATGAGAGGAGATTAAATTAATCAAGGTTAATTAATTTTGATGAGAGATTAGAATGATGTGACATATTGATTTAGATTTATGGATTGATTTAAATCAAAATATGAGAAGAATGTGATTTTAAGATTAATTAAATAAAGATTTTTGTTTTATTTAACCAAGGAGATGAAGTTAGATTAAATTAAATAAGGTTTTAATTTATTTAATTTAATAATATGACTTTTAGGGATTTAATCAAATAAAATTGATTATTTAGTTAAATAGGGATAATTAGATCAAACTGATTGATTTAATTAACAAGAAATGATAACTTAATTAGATAGTTGATTTATTTAATTAAGAGAGAAATATTGATGAATTTAATCAAATAAAGGTATTTGATTGAATGGTTAGACCGAGGGATGATTCAGGATGAAGCGATGTTAGTGGTCGGGATCAGATGTGCAATTTCAATCAGTATATTTTACGTGTCTACATTTTTCCCCTCTTTGAAGCAATGCACTCATTACGTTGGTTCAAAGAATAAACGACCTCGATCAAAAGCCAAAAAAATTCTGATATTTTTTTTTAAATGCCTCATTGCTGCCCCGGTGAAGGAAATTATCGTAGCAAAAATGTGGACCTAGATCCTATACCTGCAAGAACACAACAAATGAATACATTAGTAAGATCAATGCAAGTTAGAATATAGATCCCTCAAGAAATCCATTTGAATGTAAGAGAAAAGGAAAAATATGAAGAACACAACAAACTTAAACCTAAAATATCAAATCCTATTCTATAACCAAGCAAATTCTTAATCTCTTGAGGGAGTTGGTGCCAATTTGATGTAAACCTTTCCCAACTCCAATATTGTGATGAAGATTGATGAGTGCTCCAAGATAAAAACCTGCATAACCTAGCTATAAACTCAATGATATGGATGAATATTGCTAAAGATTTGAGTATAGTAAGTCTACTCAATTTGTGGATGATCAAATGAGGAATGAAGCCTCTTATTTATAGAATGTTAAGTTGAAGAGAAGTCCAAAATGGAGCAATGTGGGACTAAGAATCAATCAATGAAAAAGTGCCACTTGTCAATATGTGAATAGATGGAGGATGTGCAAGTTTTGAAGAATGTGTCAATAAATGCACATATTTGAATTTTGAAATTGTTGAAATGACATGTAAGAGGGAAAGAAGATGCATTGAATGCCACTTGGCTCAAGCCAAAAGGACTTTCTAGGTGGATTAAATGCCTTGTTGGAAGGACAAAGTCCACTTGGATTTTTGAATTCAAAATTGAAGAATATTCCTTCATTATGCCTTTTAAGAGGAAATAGAGATTTAATAAATGAATTAAATCTATTTTCTTGTGCAAGTTGCAAAAGCTAGAGGATGGTACATGAGAGGAGATTAAATTAATCAAGGTTAATTAATTTTGATGATAGATTAGAATGATGTGACATATTGATTTAGATTTATGGATTGATTTAAATCAAAATATGAGAAGAATGTGATTTTAAGATTAATTAAATAAAGATTTTTATTTTATTTAACCAAGGAGATGAAGTTAGATTAAATTAAATAAGGTTTTAATTTATTTAATTTAATAAGATGACTTTTAGGGATTTAATCAAATAAAATTGATTATTTAATTAAATAGGGATAATTAGATCAGACTAATTGATTTAGTTAACAAGAAATGATGACTTAATTAGATAACTGATTTATTTAATTAAGAGAGGAATATTGATGAATTTAATCAAATAAAGGTATTTGATTAAACGGTTAGATTGAGGGATGATTCAGGATGAAGCGATGTTAGTGGTCGGGATCAGATGTGCAATGTCAATCAGTATATTTTACGTGTCTACATTTTTCCCCTCTTTGAAGCAGTGCACCTGTTGCATTAGTTCAAAGAATAAATGGCCTTGATCAAAAGCCAAAAATTTCTATTTTTTTTTAAATGCCTCACAGCTGCCCTAGCGAAGGGAATTATGGTAGCATACTGCCCCCTCGAGAGATAGGACGAAAATTCTAATTTTTTGGGTGATCACGTGAAAAAAAGAGGACAAGGTACCTGACAAGTCCATAAGGGCTCCAAGAAGTAAAAAAACAGGAAAAAATGCCAAAAAATGGTGGAAAATGGCCCTCAGATGAACAAAAATGAGGTCGGGGGTCCAAAACCCTAGCAGGATGGCCGAACGGGGTCAGAAATATGTCGTGTACTATTTATTTATTATGCATTTATAGATGGTTCTATTTCTATATGTTGTGTAATAATGTTATGGTGTTATGTGATGGATGCATGGATGTATTTCTTTTTGCTGGTGTATGCATTATGTGATGGTTATGCGACTTATATTATGCCTCTAATGAATGATGACATATGATATGCAAAATGGATTTATATGATATGCGATATGGATGGATGATAGATGATATGTATGTTTATATGGAGATGAAATCTATATGATGATATATGTATGTTAATGCAAATGTGATGATTTATGCAATGATTTCTTTTTTTTCAATCTCTTTTTCTGTTATGATGATGATGTGAATGCAACGATCCTAATATGCTGCTATGCAATGATGAATGTATGTGATTTGCCATGTATGATATGAACTTGTGATGATGTTTATGATGTGATGTTATATATGACATGATATGTTATGGAGATGGTGATTTATGATGTATGTGCAAAATGATATGTGAATAATGACCTTATGATGTATATGTGATGGCATAATGAATGCTTTTATGAGATGTTTTATATGATTATGGATGGATATATGCACTTAATGTAATGGATTTGATAATGTTTATGTACCTATTATGCTTTGTTTAATTATGCAATGGATGCTTATAATGAAATTTTGTGGAATGAAATGCAAAATGCTTTATGAGATGTTTTATATGATATGGATGATGGATGATATTCATGTTTATGATGATGCTTTATGCAAATGGATGCAAATGTCTAATCTATTTATGTGATGCGATGGTGGTTATATGATTATGTAATGGATGATGTGATGGATTATGCCAATGTGTATGTAATGTTATGATTATGAGATGCTTAGAATAACAAATCTATATTATATGCATATGTGATGATTAATGTTTCTATATGATATGCATTGTGTTGACGATTTGTGGGTGCAGGATTAATGATAGTCGTGATTAACTGTCATAGTACCTTGTTAGCGTGAAAAGCAAGAAGAAATGGAAGAAAGAAGAAAATTTCAATAAGATAAAAGATGATGATGATGAAGAATATCTGTTGTGGATTTGGGATTTTCAAAGGTCCAATTATCTTATGTTTGATAACACACATAAATATGATGCATCAAAGTATTAAGAACTAGGATGACGTTGTATTTAGTGTGATGGACTTTGACTCGTCAATCAGATAGGAGCATCCCTGTTCACACCTGACATACGAAAATCTTACTAGGTTGTACTTTAGATATTTCAAACATCTCAAACCAAAACATAGGGAGGCAAGCCTTCCTCTGTGGTCAACAAAATATCTAAAACATATGTCGTACATACCTAAATAAAGCAAGTATTCGCCAAGGTTATATTACAAGAATGTCCAACAAGCGCAACAAATAAAAAGATAATGATCATTTCCCCATTCCTATCTCTCTAAATCCCTTCGTTGGGGACATCACTGAGAGGTCCTTGGCATGGGCACAATTTGATAGATCAAAAGATAAAGATACAGTAAACAAAACAAGTTGATGTTCTTCAATACCACTAGCCAAGACTAAACCACGGTGATGCCTGATGTTGATGTTCATTGTAGGAAGGATGCATCCTTGGACATGACAATATCAGATGATTTGATATGGGACTTGATTGGATGATAGGCTATTGACACCAAGAGTTGACCAACTTGTTTACATACTAACCTAGATTTTGACATTTTGACATTTGAGTTTTCACTTTTGACCTGCTAGACTTGTTTCCAACTGTTTTACCAAAGGTTGAGGATGACGATCATTTATTATGAGTGATGTTATTGCGGGTGAAAGCAAGATGAGACAGATGGATTTTTTCAAATATTCGGATGTTTTTGACATTTTGAAATGTTTAGAGGTTTTTTTTTATATTTTTCAAGATCTTATAAATGTTTTGATTTTCAATTTTCCAATGTTTTGGGGTTTTCTGAGATTTTGACCAAGAGACTAACCTAAGGACCTATCCTAGGGGCCTCAGGGGCTTATCAACAGATTAGCCTTGCCTATGTTATACACGCAGAGACCACGTAGTTCAACTAACGACTTGACCAATTTACAGATGAAGATATACATGATGAAATATCAATTTATTATGATGGACTCCTAAAGGACTGGCCTAAGTGTCTCGAGGGATGATCAAAGATCAACCTTTCCTACGTTCAAGGCTCAAAGACCCGTAGTTCGAAAAGATGACTTTGTTGTTGACTTTTTTGACTGACTTTTTGACATGTTTTTGGATTTTGATATGTTTTGAATGTTTTTGGAATTTTTTTTGGTTTTCTGATGTTTTTGGGTTTTCTGAGATTTTAGGACTTCAAGAATATACACAAATTTGATCCGATGAGAACATGCCCCCAACGTGATGCAATAGACTACTCTAATAAAGGCAAGACAAATGGACCTTGGGAATGGGCCGAGTAATACTAGGAGGGATCATGATACAAACACAGGACCAAGCTATGATGCAGATGTCAAATGGATGGGTGATGGATGATGGAAACGTAATGGATGAATGATGCAGAACAAGCCGTAAAGATCCTGGTGGATGGAAAGTGCTTATTTACACAAGGTGAATATTTTCCATGTTTTCGCCAAGGTACTTGTCCAAAGTGCCACTGAAGTGGTTTTCACTAAAGGACAATTTTTTCTCTTAACTGTTTTTTATCCTTTTTTTGAATTTTTCTCGATTTTTTGCTTCTTCTTTTTTTGTCACCAAGACACCTGTTTGCCAGGTTTTTGCCAAGGTAACTATTTTTTCAGGACTTTTTCTAATTTTTTTGGTTTGTTGGGTTCTATACCTTGAAAGATTAGGCATAAAACTTTTTGAGATGGGAGCTATTCATGGGCTCCTGCAAAGGTTCCCCTTCAGGTGTTGATAGTTTATATGCCCCTGACTTATAGCTTGTTGTGATAACAAATGGTCCCAACTAGTTGGGTTCAAATTTACCTTTGTTGTTTGGATTTGGGACGTTCTTCTAATTCTCCTTTAGTACCAGTTCTCCAACTTGGAATGTTCTGCTTCATATTTTCTTGTTATAGCTCCTCTTGAGTCTGTTCTGATAGACTTGCAAATGATTTAAAGCATCTATACACCGCTCATCCAGTAGCTCCAGCTCATTCAGTCTTGATACTCAGTATTCTTCATCCGTGATGAGGTTTTGTAGTGATATTCTTAGTGACGGGAGCTCAATCTCAATGGGGAGTACTGCTTATGATCCGTAGACCAGGGAGAAGCAGGTGGCGTCAATGGGTGTGTGGATGCTAGTTCGATAGGCCTAGAGGGCGGGATTGAGCTGCAGATGCCAGTCACGACCTGCGTCATTGACTATTTACTTGAGGATCTTTAAAATGGTTTTATTTGTGGCTTCTGCTTGGCCATTGCCTTGGGGATAGTATGGGGTGGAGAAGTGATGTTGGATTTTGAATTTTTCACACAAGTCGTGGACATCCTGATTTTTAAATGGTGTCCCATTATCTGAGATAATGGCTTGCGGGACACCATAGTGGCAGATGAGATAGTTCATGATGAACTTTGATATCTGCTTCCCAGTTATGTATGTCATAGGTATGGCTTCCACCCACTTGGTAAAGTACTCAGTGGCAGTTATCATGAACTTGTGGCCATTAGATGAAGTGGGAGTGATTTTTCCAATAAGATCGAGTCCCCACTGCGAAAAGGGCCATGGTGTGATGATGGGATGAAGTTCTTGAACTAGAGCATGGATAAGGTCCCCATGCTATTGACACTATAGGAACCTTTTGACATAGTCATGTGCTTCTCTTTCCATTGTAGGCCAATAATACCCCATCTTCAGCAGTTTCTTGGCCAAGGTCATTCCACTCGAGTGTGAACCACAAATCCCATTGTGCACCTCAGTTAAAGCAGTCAAGGCTTCGTCAGTATTAAGGCAGCACAATAAGGTTCCCTCTATGCTTCTACGATATAAGGTATTTCCTAGGATGACAAACCTAGAAGATTTTTTAATAAAAGTTCTTTTTAAGCTTGAGGGTAAGTTAGCAGGTAAGACACCTATTCGTAGGTAGGTATAAATTTCATGATACTAGGGATCTCCAGGACCAACGATTTCGCACACAAATTCCAACTTTGGTACCTTAATGAATGTGGGAACAAGAAGTTGCTCTACCAAGAATTCATGTTTTAGGACGTTGCAAGGGATGTCCAGTAGGGATCCAATTGTTACCATGGCATCTATTGCTCTGTTGTTTGCTCTAGGAATTTGCTTGAATGTGATCTCGATAAAGGATTCTTTGAGAGTCTCCACCAATTTCTTGTATGGGGTGAGCTTATCATCCTTAGTTTGGTATTCACCATTTACTTGATTTACTATCAATTGGGAGTCTTTGTATACTCTGAGAGCCATGATGTGCCACTGCACTATTATTCTGAGACCTATGTTTAAAGCCTCCTATTCTGCAATGTTGTTGGTGTAGGGGAATGCTAATTTATATGATCTAGGTATGCAGTCCCCTTGTGGAGTGATAAAGAAGATGTTGGCTCCTGATCCATGTTGCGTGTATGAGCCATCAAAGTAAAGTTTCCAATGGTCGGCTATGTTGAGATTGAAGATGGATTCATCTGGAAACTCTGAGATGAGAGGATTCTCTGAATAGATTGGTGTTTCTGCAAGCTGATCTGTGATGACTTGACCTTTAATTGTTTTCTGCTCCACATATTCAATGTCATACTCTGATAGTATCATGACCCATTTATCCATCCTTCTAGTGAGCATTGCCTTTGATAGTAAGTACTTGAGGGGATCAATTTTGGCGATGAGTTTTATTTTGTGTGCCAGCATGTAAGTCTAAATTTCTATGAAGAAAACACTACTGCTAGACATGATTTTTCAATGAATGAGTAGTTTAACTCATGCCCAACCATTGTTCTACTGATATAATAGATGGCCCTTTCTGTCCCATTTTCGTCGAGTTGAGCTAAAAGAGCACCGAGGGCTGCTGTTGTTGCTGACACATAGACAATTAATGGATTTTTTGGGATTGGTGGCATTAGAACTGGTGGTGTAAGCAGATATTCTTTGATCTTATTGAAGGATTCTTCACACTTGTTATCCCACTTGTATGCTACACCCTTGTGAAGTAGGTGAGAGTATGGATTTTGTTTATTTGCCAGCTATGCTATGAACCTTCGGATGGACTAAAGCCTACCTTGGAGACCTCTCAATTGTTTCAATGTTTTGGGTGCCTCCATCTCAAGGATTTATTTTACCTTAGTTTGGTCTACATCAATACCTCTCATTGATACTATGTATCCTAGCAACTTTCCTGATTGTACGTCGAAGACGCACTTCTTTGGATTTAATCGGACCTTGTATTCCTCCAACCTGTCAAAAATAGTACTCAAGGTTGCTATGTGATCCTTCCTCTTTTCGGATTTGGCTAGTATGCCATCGACATAATCTTCGACAATTTTATGGATCATGTCATGGAAGATTAACGTCATGGCTCTTTGGTATGTTGCTCCTGCATTCTTCAAGCCAAATGGCATCATATTCCAGCAGTAAATCCCCCATAGACAAGTGAAGGCCGTTTTGTGTTGGTCTTCTTTAGCAATCATTATCTGGTTGTATTCTGAGAAACCGTCCATTAAGGAAAGCATTTCGTGTCTCATCGTCATGTCTACAATCATGTCAATGTTGGGTAATGGGAAATCATCTTTTTGGACATGCCTTGTTCAAGTCCCTGAAATCTATGCAGATTCTAATGCCCCCATCGGGTTTTGAGATAGGAACCAGGTTTGACACCCATTCTGGATAGTCAATTGGTCGAATGAATCTTGCATCCAATAGCTTCTTTAGTTCCATTTTGACTAGCAGGGCGATCCGAGGGTGCATTTTCCTGAGCTTTTGTCTTAACGGGTTTTGCTTCAGGATATACTGCTAGGTGATGTACCATGATTTTTGGATCAAGCCTCGGCATGTCAACATAGCTCCATGCAAAATTAACTTGGCTTTCTTTTAAGAAGGCTGCTAGGAGCTCCTGTTCTTCTGATAGTAATGACTATGCATAGAATGTGATGTGTGGTGTTTGCTTTGTTCCTAGATTAACTGGGTTGCACTTTTCTGCTAGGACTACTGATTTTTCCTGATGAAGAGCTCTGAAAGGAAGATTGAATCCCCCATCCTCAGGCGCCTCAGAGAGGTTTTCACCATTGGATGTGTCCTTTCTTTTTAATTTTTTCGTGTCAGAGAGTGCCATAGTGTTTCCCCATAATAGGCCTATGTATCTAGCTCAATGATGAATCTTGCTTTGTGATCCCCATACAAAATTTTATCCCGTAGTCCCATGAATTCTGAGAGTGCCTCATCATTTTTGAATGTGTCAAGAATTGGTGGTCCTCGTTGGTCATAATCGATGACTTGGGGGTAAACTAGACGGATTTCATGGTTTTGGTTATCAGACTCATAAGATAGGGTGCTAATCATGAGAAGGGTGGTATCCTCAAAGAGCTTGGATATGTTGGTTATGGGATCCTCATCATCACTGCTACTACAAACATCAGTTATATCAAAAGTGAAATTGTCTAAGACGCGGCCAGTGGATACAGGTAAGTGAAGCTCAACTGGTGTTGGTTCACGGCGAGTTTTGACTGCTTTAACTGGGGGACCTCATCCATGTATGGTTATACTCGAAGGGGTACATCTGAGGCCAAGATTTCTCATTCATGTCTTAGGAATGAGGGGTATTATAAGCCCATTTTCGTTTTGTCCCAGTCTCTGGTTTTTGTCATAGCCCATTGCGAGCATCATTTGCAAACCTTTACTTTTTTCATCCATTGGTAGATCAGTTGTTGGTCTATTATCTCGGTATAGGAGATGAGATGGGTCCTCTTCTATGACTTCTCAACCGAGATCTCCGCAACTTTTGAAGTTGGGATATTCAGGGGATGTTTGGGAAGTGGAGGCTTGATTTGATTGCGAACATCCTCGTGATCTAGGAGATTGTGGTAACTCTCCTACCACAAAGGAATTTATGGGAATCATATAATTTTTGCAACCGTTATCCTGGATGATGACTTTGATATCAGAGATGGTGGGGATGGCAGGTGTCTCTGTCGTAGAAGTGGAGGCGAGAGTGGCTAGATCAATGTATGGTGTTGATGGGCCTTCATCATTTTTAGGTACTTGAGGTATTTTGTAGTATTTTTCCTCAAGGCTTTTGCAGTAGGAGAATGGTTTAGGATTCCCATGGATGGTGACCTCTTGTCCTTCGCATGTGAATTTGACACATTGATGGAAGGTTGATGCTACTGCTTGCATTGCATGGATCTATGGACTTCCTAGAAGAATGTTATAAGGCAAGTCAAGATCCAGGACCTGATAGGTAGTTTCCATGATAGCTAGCCCTACTTGAATAGGGATTTGAATTGTGCCTTGGGGAACTCTTTCTTGATCATCATATGCTCTGATTGTAATACCTTTTCCTTTTTCGATGGAATCCTCTGATATTTTTAGGTTTTTAATGAGCTTGAGGGAACAAATATTCAGGCCTGCACCTCCATCCACCAAGACTCGTTTGACTTTATTTTTTTGCACTAGGACCTCTAAATGGAGTGCACGGTTATGAGATGGTTGAGCGGGAAAGTCCTGATCAGAGAATGTAAGGAGGTTTGGAGTGATGATGTTTCTGACCATAGCTTGGAATTGTTCTGCATCAAGATCTGCGGGGACGGTGGATGAAGCCAATGCTTCCTCAAGGATTTTCTTGTGGGTGGATAAGATTTTTAATAACTCCATGATGGAGATTTTGTGTTGGGGTTATTTTTAGCTAATCAAGGACATTGTAACCATTGGGAACAAATCTAGGTGCAGGGACTCTATTTGGCTGGGATGATCCTATGATGGTAACTTTGTCGCCTCTTGTGGTAACTCCACAATCGGCATGGGCTCCTTTGATGGTGATGGTAGCGTAGTAGTCATCTAGAGATGTGATGACATGGTCGTACACATGATTCACGTTCTTGAAGATTCCTTTCTCCTTATCAGTGTTATTGTTCCCCTTATGGTTAGGCATCAGATTCGTGTATATTTTGAGATTTTGATTCCCTGTTGGTTGTTCCACATTTATGATTCTTTGATCAATGAGGTCTTGGACTATGTTCTTTAACCTCATGCAACTGTTAGAGGTGTGTCCTTTGATTTTGTGGAAGTCGCAGAGCTGATTTTCGTTGTACCAAGGAGGTTTTACATCTAGTTCTTGGTAGTTCTCATAGGTGGGAATCTTCATGAGGTTTTCGTTTATTAGTTTCTTCGTGATGACTTCAAGTGGTTCCCAAGGGTGGTGTACTTCCGCTTGGTGAAGTTCTTGTTTCACTGGGGTGGTCCCCTTTGATCATTGACATTATTGATTGTTTGATTGTTTGGTTGTTGTGTTGTTGTGTTCGCTGGATGGTTGTTTTGATGATAGTTTTGTATTTTTTGTTGTGGTGTGGGTGTGTTTTTCCGAGGAGCACTAATGACAACTTTGGCATCAATGACACCATCATTGGTAATATTTTTATTTCTTTCCCATGTGCAAGGTTTGTCATTGTAATTAGTGGGTGGGCGATTGTTCTGTTGTTCAGGATATGAAGTTGATCCTCCAGGTTGTGTCATAAGGGCTTGTTTCATGCTAAGCACCTTGGAAATCAACTGGTCGTATGTGGTGATTCCTTGAACCTTGAGATGGAATGCCAAGAGGCCGTCAAGGTTGGATATGATAGTGCACACTTGTTGTTCTTCGGACATGACCCATTTGCTTCGATTGGCCTTGGATCGCCATCGTTGTAGGAATGAAGCGAATGATTCATTCTTACCTTGTTTCAGAGTTGATAGTTCCTCAAGACTAACATCCATGGCAATATTGCATGCATAGTTTTTGATGAATGCGTCTATGATTTCTTGGAATGTCTTGGTGCCTGTAGGTAGGCGAGAGAACCATTCCATGGCATGGCCAGCCAAACTCCTAGGGAATAGCCGCATCCGATAGGTATCGTCATACGCGACTTCCATGCAATGAACCTGGAATTCCCTTATGTGATCTTCAGGGTTTCCCTTCCCACAGTACTTGTCAAACTTGGGGATCTCGAATCCCTTTGGGAATAGTTTCATCACCAAGCTCCTATCGAATGGATAAGGACAAAAGTTGCTAGATGTTTTCGTGATTCGCCTTGATTGAAGATCAAGCACTTGTTGTGAGAGTAATTTGATTTGTGTTGCGACATCCTTTTGTGGATCAGGAGGTGGAATGAAAGTATTATGAGGTGGTTCACTTGTTGATGGGGTGGGTGGATTGGTCGGTATGTTGATTGGTTGTATTTGCACATTTTGTTGAGCCATGTATGCTTGTACTTGTTGTATCAACAATGCTTGTTGTTGGTCTTGTTGATGTTGTGCCAGGATTGCCTATTGTTGAGCTTGTTGTTGTTGTGCCAACAATGCTTGTTGTTGAGCTGTTAATTGAGCTGCTTCCTATTGTTCTTGATATTGCTTTAGCGTTTGTTGATATGCTTGTTGTTGTGTTGCGTGTTGTTGTGCAAGGTATTGCGCTTGTGCTTGTGCTTGTTGCACTTGATATTAGGCTTGAGCTTATGCTTGTGCTTGAGCTTGTGCCTGAGCTTGAGCTTGAGCTTCTTCTTGTTGTTGTTGTTGTAATAATATCTGGGCTTGGGAAACCTATTGTGCTTGTAATGCACCTTGGGCAACTTGAGCAACTTGAGCGGCTTGAGCAGTTAATTGTGCGGCTTGTTGTTTTTGTACTTGCAGGAATTCCTTTTGATAGGCATCTTTTTGAGCGGCTTGCAACGCCATACTGTATTGGCTTGATATGTTGGAGCTTGGTGGTGGTGGAGGTGGTGGTGGATTTAGAATGGTGATTGTTGTGGTGGTGAGAGGTGTCGTCATGTTGGTGATTGGGATTTGATTGGTAGATGGTGTGATCGATGTGGTTAGTCCTTAAGAGACCATGTTTTTTAGATGTTAGGGGCGTGGTTGATGATGTGATGGTGGTGGTATGTGTTATCGGGGTGGTTTCCATCTGTTGTTGCGATGTCGATGACAAGTTTTGAGAGTTTAGCATGATATTTTGATTGATGTTTGGGATGTTGGTTTGATTTTGATTGATATTTGGTAAAGGGGGAATCCATAAGCCAAGAAGTGGTGTGGATGATGATGGTAATGGTGGAAGTGGTGAAAATGTGAGAGATGTGATCTCTTGCGGAAATGGTGTTGTGTCGAACATGCCCCCTGGTCTGAACATGTCACCTTCTCCTTGTGAGGTTATGGGGAGAGAGGTTTGGGGTGTTACATGAAAGGTTGAAGATGATGGATCATTGGGATCGGGGAAGTGAGAGGGACATATGTATGTAATGGATTTTGGGGTATGTTTTGCCCCAAAATGGTGTTTGCATCCAAATCCTGATTGTTGACAAGGGGGAGTGTTTGTATGGCATTGAGAAATTCACTTCCCTTGTTAACACTAGGTTGAGTTGGAGCAATGGATGTTGTGATTTGTGGGATGTTTTGAGTGATACTTTGGGATGGAGGTTTAGATGAGATGGGGATGGTAGATGAGATTGGAAGCATGACCTCTAAGGATGGTTCCACTATGGAGCTTACATCAAAATCAGAAGGTAGTTTAGCCCCTTGCTTTGCTAATTCAAGCATGTATAGTGAAGGGTTGAGTCTCATCATGATATTGATAATCTTATGGTTCTTCGGATTTTGAATCATTTCGATGATTTCCTCATGTGACATTCCAAAGGGATTATTGGTATGATCCTCTACCTCCTCTTGAGGGTTTTGTGATGATGTAGGAAAGTTGACTAAAGGATTACTTGATTCAACGAGATTTGTTTCAGAATTTGTTTGGCTTAGGTCACTTGTAGTGGATATTTCTTTGTTGGCTTCCATGCTCCTCTTATGTTGAGATCTAGTTTGCACCATAAAATAGGGATCAATTTTGAAGAATATGGGAGATGAATCTCTAATTCTTTTTGGATCGATCTAATATTAGGCACAAAAAGAGAATCTTTAGGATGTTTTCAAGAATCAAAGGTGATATGATGGGGATGATATAAAATATGGATGATGTGGATGTTTTGAACTTTTAAGAAATCTTGAGGGGATGCTAGAATTTTTAGGACTTTTTGGATTTGTTTTTGGATTTGATTTTGGATTTATGAACAAATAGACCCTAAGATGTTGGATGTTTATCTAAGGGATAGATTTGTTCAAAGAATGATAATTTGAATACGTATAGGGAGAAGGATGCATCTACCCACACCTATTCAAACAAGATGATAATTTAACCAAGTATATGCAGACGGATGCATCTACATATACCTAGTTAAACAAGATGGTTTGATAATTTGACTAAGCATATGCAAAAGGATGCATCTACATATTCCTAGCCAAAGATGATTAGATGTTTTGATTTCAAATATTTCAAGGACTGCTTCAAGGATTTGATGATTTTGATTTTTGCCAAAAAGCCTAGCATGGAGGATAATTTCAAGATTTTTCAAAAGATGATGGTCAAGTGATTTTTGGTTTGATGTTCAAGGATGGATAAAAAAAATTGATTTTGATCCTATAATGTACCTAAAAAGACACTTGTTTACTAGACCTCGGTATTGAAGAACATACAATACTCCTAAGGACCTCTATAACTAAGAAGTGGTTCAAACTAAGCATACATTTCTGGATTGTTCAAAGGAATGAGTCTATAGAACCTTGTGAATTTTTTGCTTATTTTCATATGTTGCTTTTGATTGCACTTTCTAATGTATTTCTTGATGACCTTTCGAGTGTGACTCCTAAATTTTGAACTTTGGCTCAAGGACTTTTGTTTTGGGATTTTGACTTTCTTGGAAATCATGAGGAACTAACAAATGTGTGAGAGCCAATTTTGTTATCTTTGCTTAGTGATTTTGTTTTACCACAAACACCTATTTGATTAGGTTTCCAAACTAGATGTCCAATGTCTCAATTTCTTTGAATCCCACAAAGTATGTTATGTGGAATTTTGATGAATTCAAGGCAAGGGTTACCTATTGTTTATCTTTAGTAGGAAAATTGAGATGTAAATCCAAGTGTTTAGAAACCTCTAAGGATAAAATCCCAAGGGAAAGCAATAACACATGAATTTGGTCAATTGGATTTTCCTCCCAAAGGGTTTGAAATTTTGATGATTATGTTAAATGTTTGTTTTCCAAATGTTTTCGAACAAGCAAAGCATTTTGTAACCAAGAACAAACACAACCTTATGGATATGAAAGACAATATTTGTTGAGTCCCCACTTGGACAAGTCCAACTATGCTTATCTTTAGCGAATGGTTAGATGCTTGACCTCACTGGCTCCCCTCCATGGCACTCACTTATACAGGGCAGCCAAGCATCAACACCCATGAAACTCCCATGGCATGTTTTCCATTTCTACTAAAGACCGTAAAAGTGTGGAGCGGCTTCGAAACGACGGTTCTTGCACCAACAAATAGATAGGGATTTTGGCCTTTCTACAACAAGGGTTTTAATTCAAACTTTTCATTCGTAGGAGTTGAACCAACGTGGCGAGAGACCATTGCTACCCTTCTTGTCGGAGCCAACCACGTGATACTGGCGTTTATTCCAATACCCATATTTATATCCCGGCTGGAAATACTCTTGGTTTTAGAGTGTTACCGGTTGAGTCGTTCCCTTGGGTGAGTACTTTTTCCCCAAGGCAGGCCCTCTAAGATTAAAAAATAGTGAGTAAATGTATTCATAGTTTGATCAACCTTCGTTTAGAAACAAAGGGAGAACACATGCAATAGATTTACTCACACTCGCACAATGTTTTGTTCAATTTTAATCCCCAAAATGAAATGTGGAGGTGATCACTTTATCCCACCCTAAGACCATCAAAAATATTTTTGATTCTCAAGATCACCATGAGGCGCGAGAGAAACACATACGTCTTTTCAATGGCATTAGTCTGAGTAAGTAATCACAAAACAAAGTTGCACATGTTCATTTTAATCCAACAAAGCAATAATGACTCCTTTTTATAGCACCAAATGAAGTGTGAGGATTTTCCTTGTTCAATTATTAGCCCCAAACAAAATCTAGTGAGTTTGTGTCCTAAAGTTCATTTTTAAGCTCCTTTTGTAACAAGAATTTAAAAGAGTTCTTTTTAGAGCCCAAAAATAAAACTAGTAAGTCCTAAGCATGAAAGATAGAAAATTTTTCCTTAAGAGGAATAGTGAATCCTCTAAGAGTGTTGAACAAACACTAGAGTCTTTAAAAACACTTGGTATCACGAGATGAGGTCATCATGCTTATTTTCTTCTTCATCTTTGACCAATTCAACCTACAAGAAAATCAGTTAGATTCTGCAAAAACAGAGGTCAAGAAAGCAGCAAACATGTCAAATAACTAGAATTTGATAAAAAAAATGTGTTAGAAATAACTTGTCACTTTTTACTTCCCTCCAGCAGTGCAATCCACGAAGGCGTCGCAGTTTGAAGTCACCAACGATGTTATATAGCGCTACTTACCAGTCAGCGTCGGTCTGCAGCCAGACCAGTGAGCATGAATGCGTCACTATTTTGATCAGCGATGCAGTTTGGATTTTGAAAAGATCCCAGCGAGCCAAAAAGCATCAGCGGTTTTGTTTAAAAAATTGAATACTGGGCGGGAAGTATGAAGCGTCGCAGTTTGAACTTTTCAGTGGTGTTATATGGGGACGTTGAGTCCTCAGTGGTGCTAAATGGCGACACTAAGCTTCCAATGGTGGAGTTTTCTGTAATCACCCAAAAAGCGCAGAATTTCTTCAAAAAAACGTGATTTGATCTCCTACTCGGCCCTCCTTCTAGCACCAAAATGTGGACCTAGATCCTATACCTGCAAGAACACAACAAATGAATACATTAGTAAGATCAATGCAAGTTAGAATATAGATCCCTCAAAAAATCCATTTGAATGTAAGAGAAAAGGAAAAATATGAAGAATACAACAAACTTAAAGCTAAAATATCAAATCCTATTCTAAAACCAAGCAAATTCTTAATCTCTTGAGGGAGTTGGTGCCACTTTGATGTGAAAATTAGCCCTTTCCCAACTCCAATACTATGATGAAGATGATTTGATGATGAATATTGATGAGTGCTCCAAGATAAAAACCTGCATAACCTAGCTATAAACTCAATGATATGGATGAATATTGCTAAAGATTTGAATATAGTAAGTTTACTCAATTTGTGGATGATCAAATGAGGAATGAAGCCTCTTATTTATAGAATGTTAAGTTGAAGAGAAGTCCAAAATGGAGCAATGTGGGACTAAGAATCAACTAATGAAAAAGTGCCACTTGTCAATATGTGAATGGATGGAGGATGTGCAAGTTTTGAAGAATGTGTCAATAAATGCACATATTTGAATTTTGAAATTGTTGAAATGACATGTAAGAGGGAAAGAAGATGCATTGAATGCCACTTGGCTCAAGGAAAAAGTACTTTCTAGGTGGATTAAATGCCTTGTTGGAAGGACAAAGTCCACTTGGATTTTTGAATTCAAATTTGAGGAATATTCCTTCATTATGCATTTTAAGAGGAAATAGAGATTTAATAAATGAATTAAATCTATTTTCTTGTGCAAGTTGCAAAAGCTAGAGGATGGTACATGAGAGGAGATTAAATTAATCAAGGTTAATTAATTTTGATGATAGATTAGAATGATGTGACATATTGATTTAGATTTATGGATTGATTTAAATCAAAATATGAGAAGAATGTGATTTTAAGATTAATTAAATAAAGATTTTTATTTTATTTAACCAAGGAGATGAAGTTAGATTAAATTAAATAAGGTTTTAATTTATTTAATTTAATAAGATGACTTTTAGGGATTTAATCAAATAAAATTGATTATTTAATTAAATAAGGATAATTAGATCAGATTAATTGATTTAGTTAACAAGAAATGATGACTTAATTAGATAACTGGTCCATTTAATTAAGAGAGGAATATTGAAGAATTTAATCAATTAAAGGTATTTGATTAAACGGTTAGACCGAGGGATGATTCAGGATGAAGCGATGTTAGTGGTCGGGATCAGATGTGCAATGTCAATCAGTATATTTTACGTGTCTACAGGTAGTTATTTTCATTTACATTACTTCATAAATTCCATGTAAGTTAGAATAGATTCTCATATTTTGATTATCAACAATGAATGTTCATGAGCATGAGTGCATTTAGTTAACCTATAGTACTTCGGAGGTTAGAATAAACTCGGTTACTAGTCTTGATTAGTTTTGAGTTAGTATAGTAATTCTTTGTTAGCAACAATTTAGTTATAGGTTAAGTTGTAGGCACCCGTAGCCATTCTAGCGCTAGTTTGCTTCTTTCACTGTTATGAAATTCTGTCATTTTCCAGCAAGTAGAATACCTTAAATAGGATAACCTAGGTAGCCTCAGGTCTCTGAAGGAACATACAATGCAACACCTTCACAAGTTTACAAACCTTGGTTGATAATTTAATGCAGTCTTTACAATATTGAGTGGACTGTTCAACTAGTCATAACTCTGAATTATGTGGTTTCTACCAAGTTTACAAGACACTAGATTAGACTCTACATTTTTGGCACTGTTGTCGAGGATAGTGCTATCTTCATAGACTTGTTTTCCAAGCTTTCATAGTTTACACTTTGTTTATAGTATTAGGACTATTAAGCTTTATCTTATCAACATAACAGAAAGTTACACTAACATTTTGCAGGACTGCTACTATACAAAGCCATATTTATTGTTTGCGGAGGTAGAGAGATTCTTTGGGAAGATTCATCCCCTCTAAACACCAAGAAGTCATAGCAGAAATTGGCGACTATAGTACTCAGAGCAAGGGTCATACTGAAGAAGAAATTTCCCTATCACCAACATCTAGCACAGAGACAAAGAGGACATACCAAACCATGGGTGATGCAATGGATGATCCTGAATGTGCAACCTTTGAGTTCTTAATCACCAACCAAGAAAGGGCTACTATGCTGAAGAATATTCCTCCTTCAACATTGCCAGTATTTTATGGGTTGATGACTGAAGATCCAGACATGTTTATGTTTGAATTTGATGTCCTATGCAGAAGTAATGACTATAATTTTGATGCTCATAGGCTCAAACTCTTCCCTGCCACTCTCAAAGATGCAACCCTAAGATGGTTTATGGGATTAGGCAAGAATGTTGTTCTTGATTGGTATACCATGAAAACATTGTTCTTGGAGAAGTGCCAAGACTATTGTAGAGGACTTGATAGGAGGAGAGGTGACATTTTTAGAATGTCACAGAAGGAGGATGACCCAATAGAAGATTATGTGGAGATATTTCATCTTGCATCTTTTAGAGTGGCAAGGAAGATTCATCCCCTCTACACACCAAGAAGTCATAGCAGAAATTGGCGACTATAGTACTCAGAGCGAGGGTCATACTGAAGAAGAAATTTCCATATCACCAACATCTAGCACACAAACAGAGAGGACATACCAAACCATGGGTGATGCAATGGATGATCCTGAATGTGCAACCTTTGAGTTCCCAATCACCAACCAAGAAAGGGCTACTATGCTGAAGAATATTCCTCCTTCGGCATTGCCAGTATTTTATGGGTTGATGATTGAAGATCCAAACATGTTTATGTTTGAATTTGATGTCCTATGCATAATTAATGAGTATAGTTTTGATGCTCATAGGCTCAAACTCTTCCCTTCCAATCTAAAAGATGCAACCCTAAGATGGTTTATGGGATTAGGCAAGAATGTTGTTCTTGATTGGGATACCATGAAAACATTGTTCTTGGAGAAGTACCAAGACTATTGTAGAGGACTTGATAGGAGGAGAGATGACATTTTCAGAATGTCACAGAAGGAGGATGACCCATTAGAAGATTATGTAGAGAGATTTTAGCTTGCCTTGTAGAAAAACCCACAGAACAAGTTATCTAAAGAATCTCTCAAGTTAGTATTTTTTAGAGGAGTCAATGAGGACTATATGGATGCCCTCAATATTATAGGGAAATGGGATATCTCTCAAATACCATTTGAAGAAATCTGCAAGGTGTGCATAAATTATTCCAGTCCACCTTCACTAAGAGCCCAAGAGGAGAGAGGACATCCACCATTAGCAAATCATCTACTGGGTTTCCAAGATAGAATTAAGCAATTTGCTATCCAACATGAAGGAGGACATTATTATTCACTTGGAGACACTCTCCACATCAAGAAGCAAGAGGAAGTTGAAGTAATACTCACTGAATACTGCCCCAGTTGTAGGCAAAGGAAAGCAAATTGTAAATGCAAGAGGGTGGCTAGTATTTAACTAGACAAAACTGAGAAACCTAATTTTCAGCCACTTGAAGGAGAGGATGGATAGCTATTTTACATAGCTAAAAGAAGGCCATGGAAACAAATACAAGGTATGCCACAAGACCCTAGGTGATCCCACAATTACTAGTTTACAATTCCAATGAGGAAGGAAAATTGCAAAAATGATCCTATGAAAAAAAATTGCTTTTTAGGGGTTCGCACGAACTAGGGTGTTCGAATGGACCCAAAAGGGGTTCGAATGAACCCTGGTTCGAGCAAACCCTATTAAATGATGGGACCCACTTTTTTGGCACTTTTTTATAATGAAGACAATGGAAAATTGAATAAAAAGGGAGGTTCGCTCGAACTTGGGTTCATTCGAACCCCCCTTTTTTGCCCTTCTCCCCCTCTTGCACCAATTTTTTGTAGAATTTTACCCTTTGAATCTCGGGTTGAGGATGAAAATGGAGGAGACTTTACAGACCCAATTGGATGATGGTAGTCCTCAGAACGAGCTATCCATCGAATATAATTTTAATATGTTTTGGTTTTACTATGTATTTTATTTTTTAGTTTGATTAAACATAGATTTTTCACTGAAAATCAAGCTCTATGTTTTGCACATGTGGAAAAAAAGCAGATTATCAAAAAAATTTGAAAAATATCAATGCACTAGATATTGATGTCCTTGATCCAACAAAAAAAAAAGAATTTCGATACATACAAAAAAAGTTATGCTTTAGCCAGTGAATCATGTCTAAATTGTAAGAGGTTTGACTTTGAAACTTAATTAAGAAAAAAATATCCAATGAAATGCTATGAAACCAATTCCATGCACTAGATATCATAGTTATGAATCTAAATTCAAAAAAAAAAGAATTTTATCCTTCATAGAAAAAAAGTTATGTGTTAGCTAGTGATGTCACTCTTTAAAAATGGTGTTTACTGTTAAAAACTAGTTTTTGAAGGAGATGGGAAAAGAAGTGCAATCTGATTCAAAAAAATTTGAAAAAAATATATTTAGAATCTATAGACAAAATGTCACAAATCACTAGTTTGCATCATCTTCAAATTCCTCGTGGTTTAGCCGCTATAGGTGCCCAAAAGTGAAGATTTAGTTAAAAAAAATTAGTTCAATGTCCAGTTTGGCCAAAAATTGTAAACCAGTATTGTGGGATCACCCACCTCTTAACTTCAATTCATCCTTTCCCATTGGAAATCAGAATTTTTCTGCTTGGAATTCTTAGCCTTGGCCATCTAATCAAAATCAATGGAAAAACCCTCAACAATGGCCACAACCTCAACAAAATCGGTACTAGAAGCAACCAAATCCTTGGTCACAACAAAACTTCCAGGGTTCCAATTGCAATCCCCAATGGCCAATACAATAGAACCAATGGCAACCTCAATGGAAAAAAGGCCAGTAGTGGCAGCAATAAAACATGAATTATCAACAACTTATGCTTCCTTCTCAACCCCAACAACAAGCCATTATGCCTCCATCAAATCTTACATCTTATCCATTTAGACCACCACAATTACCTATCCAACCTACACCTAACCCTAACAGCAATCCTATCCAACAGGCTTATACTAACGAGGCTATGAATACCCCACTTATGGGGTAGAGGTGAGTGATGTCCACCTCAAGTCAAGGAAACAACTATTTGGGGCTTCATCCCCTCAAACAATTGAGATGGAGGATGAAAAAATTACATTTGAAGCTTCAAACAAATCACTTCTGGAACCTGAATCAAATCAGGTACACCAGAAAACCTCAAGTCCAAAGCCTCCTTTCCCTAAACACTTAGCCATTCAAAAACATCACACATTGGTTGAGACAGACCTACTAGGTCAACTAAAGGATGTAAGCATCAAGATCCCTCTCATCCAAGCCATTAAGGACATCCCAATTTATACCAAAATTGTGAGGGGCCTATGTCTTAAGAAACCAGGGAGGAAAAGGAAGGATCCTCAAACAATTCACATCCTAGGAAACCTTGTTGATATCATGTTAGGGAACATCATTGTCCCTAAATACACAGACCCTAGTAGTCCAATAGTGTACATTAAGATTAATGGGACCCTTATCAAGAACACTTTGATAGACTTAGGGGAAACAATCAATGTCATGACTATAGAAATAATGCAATTACTTCAGTTAGCCAACCTTAGACCTACACAAATATTCTATAGTTAGTTGATAGGTCAACAATCAAGCCTGAAGGAATCATTGAAGATTTAGATATTTCATTAGATTCTTGGGAATATCCTGCTAATTTCATATTTTTATAGCCAAAGGTTAATCTTACAAGATGTCCACTCATCCTAGGAAAACCATGGTTAGCTACAGTTGATGCATTCATAGGCTATAGGTCTAGTAATATGATAATATCTAATGGGACTATGACCAAGAAATTGGTCCTCTATCCTCCAACCCAACCTTATGTTGATCTTGGGAAAACTATTTGGCCCACTTTGGATGAGGAAGATAATTATTCCCTACAAACTTTGATGACAATAGAATGCAACCCTCTATTAGATGATCAAGATGAAGATGAGTTGATTGCTCATATAATACAAAATGACTATGGTAAGAGCCTGCAGCAACAGAATTGTCTCACATGCCTACAAGACCCCTTGCAAAGTATTATACCTGCTAATTCCTTAGAAAAAATATCTTAGACCTTTCATTCCTTACTGCCACAACAGTGTGTACCAATCATTCCTAGCCTTGACCTCTCAACTGTGCAATAATCATCCAAAGAACTAGAAGTCATGCTAGGAAAAATGTTGAACATAAACAATGCATTGATTGAGGAGCAACACAATTCCTTAAATACTATGTTGCAAGCACACGCAACAGCATACGCATGTGACTATCAAGATATGAAAGGTATAGATCCTGATTTATGTATGCATAGGATCTATATAAATTATGGTTATAGACCCCTTAGACAACCTCAAGGACGAATGAAATTCAAAAACTCCTTGATGCAAGCTTCATTTATCTTATATTTGACAATGAATGGGTCTCACCTTTAGTCATTGTTCCCAAAAAGGGTGGAAAATGGAGAGTATGTGTAGATTATAGGGAACTAAACATAGCCATGAGGAAGGACCACTTTCCATTTCCCTTTATAGATCAAGTGCTTGACTCTTTAGCAGGGCAGAAGTACTTTTCATTCCTAGATGGTTTCAATGGTTACAATTGGATAAAAATTGCTCCAAAGGATCGGGACAAGACAACATTTTCATGTCCTCAGGGTACTTATTCCTACTCTATTCTACCCTTTGGTTTATGCAATGCTCCAGCTACTTTTCAGAGGGAAGTGCTCAACATCTTTTTTCATTATGCTCATGACTGTATGGAGATATATATGGATTACTTCACCACATATGGGGAAACTTATGAGGAAGCCCTTAGCAATTTGGAAAAGGTATTAAAGATATGTAAAGAACACAACTTGTCCCTCAGTAATGAAAAATACTTTATGATGATGACTTGGGGAATTATTTTAGGTCATTTAATATCTAGTGCAGGGATTCAAGTTGATCCACATAAGATAGAAATCATTTCTACATTACCTATTCCACAGAAGCAAAGAGATATCAGAAGCTTCCTTGGTCATGTAGGCTACTACAAGAGGTTTATTAAAGACTTCAGTAAGATTTTTGCACCATTGTTTGTTCTGTTGACCAAAGACATTGAATTTGATTAGATACTAGAGTGCCAATATTCCTTTGAAGAGTTGAAGAAGGCCTTAACCCAAGCAACTGTTTTGAGGGGGGGTAATTGGACCTTACCTTTTCATATACATATTGATGCTTCAGATTTTTCTATTGGAGCAGTTTTAGGTCAGAAAGAAGGTAACAAAGAATAGGCTACTTACTACATTAGCAAGAATCTCCAAGGAGCATAGCTAAATTATACTATTACAAAAAATCCAATGCTAGCAGTAGTGTATGTCATCAATAAATTTAGGCATTACATCACTGGTTATTCAATTTTTGTCCACATAGACCATATAGCTATCAGATATTTGATGAACAAGCCTGTAGTAGGGGGTATATTAGTTAGATGGTTGCTCCTGCTACAAGAGTTTGATATTACAATAGTAGAAAAACTTGGAAAAACTAATGTAGTAGCAGATTCTTTGTCAAGGTTGCCAACACAATTAGCAGAAGAGGTAGTGGATGACTTATTTCCAGATGATCACTTGTTTGCTCTTAATGTACATGTACCCTGGTATGCTGATAAGAGTTTGACGAACAAGTCTATAGTAGGGGGTATATTAGATTTTTTCCACACAGACCATATAGCTATTAGATATTTGATGAAAAATCCTGTAGTAGGGGGTATATTGGTTAGATGGTTTCTCTTGCTACAAGAGTTTGATATTACAATAGTGGACAAACCTAGTAAAGCTAATGTAGTAGTAGATTTTCTATCAAGGTTTCCAACACAATCAACAGAAGGGGTAGTGGATGAATCATTTCTAGATGAACACTTGTTTTCTATTAATCTACATGTACCCTGGTATGTTGACATTGCAAATTATTTAGTGATAGGGCAGATTCCACCACACTTTTCTCCAAGGGAAAAGACACAGCCGATACATAAGTGTTTTCCATACTCTTGGGTATCAGGTTATCCGTTCTACACTGGCCCTCACAACATCATGAGAAGGTGCATAAGGGAAGATGAAATCTTTGATATCATGAAGGTTTTCCATGATGAACCATGTGGGGGTCATTTTCCAGCAAAAAGAACAACATTCAAAATCCTCACAATTCGCTATTACTAGCCTACTTTACACAAGGATTATGTCAAGTACACAAGGATTTGTGATAGGTGTCAAAGAATGGGTAAGCCAACAAGGAGTGATGAAATTTCATTACAGCCTTAGTTAACACTAGCTCCCTTTGATAAATAGGGTCTAGACTTTATTGGACCAATCTCACATACTTCTAACAACAAGGAGTATACCCTTGTTTGCACTAATTATCTAAGTGGGTAGAAGTAAAGGCATTACAGTTTTCCAAAGATAGAAATGTGGCCAAATTATTGTATGAGGAAATTTTTATTGGCTATGGAGTACCTCGAGAAATTGTGACTAATCAGAGTCCATTTACTTCAAATCTCATCACCAAATTGGTTGAAGAATATCAAATCAGGCACAAAAAGTCAACACCATATCACCCTAAGGCCAATGGTTAGGTGGAGGTTACCAACAAAGAAATTGAAAGTATTCTAACCAAGAAAGTACAATTACGTAGGAAAGATTGGGTTGCTAGGTTTCCATAAGCATTGTGGGCATATAGAACAACCTGGAAAACAACAACTAGTTTCACACCCTATGAGCTAGTATATGGAAAAATAATAGTCTTGCCAATTGAATTTGAGTATAAGACATTAAGAAAATTAGTAGAGCTAGAAATGGATCTAAAAACAACCCAAAAGGAGAGGTTACACCATTTAAATGGACTAGATGAAATCATGATGGAGGCCATCCATCACACTAAGATAGTACAAAAGCAGAGGAAAAAGTGGCATGACCAATATATCAAAAGAAAATAATTTAATGTAGGAGAGTGGGCCTTATTATATGATTCAAGATACAAGGACTTCAAAGGGAAACTCCAATCCAGGTGGTTGGGACCTTATGAGATCAGCCAAGTCTTTTCTAATGGAGCAATACAGTTGCATACCATAGATGCAGTGAGGTTCTCACTTCTGGTTAATGGCCATCGATTGAAACTTAATAAGAAACTAGTAGAAAAAGAAGATTTTATATTTTCTCTATTTCAGCAGTATGGACCTCATAGTGATCAAGATACAGGTTCAAAAGCATAGAGAGATGCCTCAGCAACAATAGCAAATATACCAAGTCCTTCAAATGATTCAGAGATGGAGCTACACAACTCAATCCTTGAGATCACTCAAGATTAATTTCTTATTCTACCTCACAAGCACACACAATACGGTTATAATGATGTACATACTTTTTCCAACAGGACTTGTCTTACATATACAACTATCAACATTTAGAAAGGGCCCTGTTGCACTAGGGACCTGTAGCATAACAACTATCACAATCCAAGGGACTTGATGCCGAAGGTACCCGTAGCATCGTCTAGCAGAATTTTTTTCAAATAAATTGGTGTCACATTAATTGTAGTTCATGCATTCTCACCTCAAAATTCTCACATGCAGTATCCATCTTATCATAATAAGTACCCGCAACATGCCTAACTTTTTTTCATGCTGCCAATTCAAATTTTAAACGTTTGAATTGTCACATCACCAACTCTTCTCCATCTATTATGTTCCATTACCTTACATCCACCACCTGAATATTCATTCAACTGCAATTACTCTAGTCACATTAAATCATATTGTGGATACATTCTATTCAAGTAACATGTGTGCCTTCAGTTAGTCGCCTCCGACAGGTATGCAAGGTACACTATCATAACTATCGTAGATTTCTTAGCACTTTCATTATGTATTTCATATTAAATTAAGCATGCAATATATTCATAGCATTAATTTCCATACTTTCTAATCATACCTTCACCTATCACAAGTTGAAGTGAGGTCACTTCAAACCTTAAGTTTGGGGGAGAGTACAATTCTTCCAGTTTTTTCGTTTTTCACCACCCAAAACCAAATGCAAACAACATATATGACATGCAAACCCTTTTTGTTTTAAAAATTGCACCTATTTTTTGTTGATAGTTTCAATTTCCAATTCCTTAATCCCGTGATCTTGAGTTAAGTCGAACCTAGAACCCATTTTTGAGCTCAATTGAGCTAATACAAAGAAGGGGAGTTTCAGTTACAATATGGTAGTGAAAATGCATGAGGAATTATCAAATTAAGAGAAGCTTTGAGGGCGATGAAGTGAAATTGAGCTGAATTTTCAAGGTTAACACATTAAGTAGAGGTAAAAGAGATTCATAATGGGAGGTGATGTTATCAGGAGAGATTCGTTGACTCACAAACAGATATTAGAAGATGCAATGGTATTACTTATCTTCACAAGAGTGGGTTGGCTCAATTATTTCCTAAAGCTAACAGAATTTGGAAATGAAATAGCAAGAATATTTGCAGCCACATTGGAGCATGATGAAGTAATGGTAAAAGGGTTGTCAGTAGATACATCTAAAGTTACCATAGCACAGGTATCTTGGTTGCCTAGGACTGGAGCAGAGTTTCCAGTTAGGGAAAATCCAATAGCTGCAAGAGAAGAATTATGTGAGTGAGAAGAAACTTTGGATTCATCATCACAAGGTACAAAGAGACTTTCTCTTCCATGGTTTTGGGCCAACTGTGCTTCCTATGTCATTAGATATCTTATTTGTGATGGTAGACAAAATCTTTTGTATACTATACATTTCAAATTGCTTAGTCACCTTCGCCATAAGAGGCTAGTGAATGTGCCAAATTTTCTTTATAATATGTTAAAATGGATGGTATCAGAGTATCAAAGGAAACAAAGTGACACAGTCTTATCACATCACTGTTTGATTTCCCTTTTAGTAAAAAAAATCTTGACAATTCAGTACCCGCCTGGAAAGATTTTTTGAAATTAATATTTTACTTGAGGCACCTGTAGTACCTGAACTTTAGAGCCACAAGTTGAACCTACAAGAGAAATCTCTCCTATCTCACCTACAGCTTCACCTACCCATAGCCAAGGTGAGCCCGAGGAGCACAATGTGCCAGAGTCTAGGTCACCAATAGTGGAAGAAATTCCATCTTGTTAAAAACCACCAAAACCCAAGAACATAAGAGGTAGTACATCCACAACATCCACACCTTCTAAAACAAAGAAGAAAAAGAAGGATGTTGAGAAGGAGAAAACTACTCCTAGGCATTTAGGTTGATTCAAAAAGCAAGGTGCTATGAGGGGGAGTGTGGAAAAACCTGAAGAAGAGGAAAAGGGCTAGGAACGGTAGGAGGAAGATGTGATGATGGTTGAGACAGACTCTAAAGGGAAGGGAAATATCCTTGGAAATGTGCATACACCTATAAAGAGGAAGAGATATGTGTCTACAACTTCTTATTCATATTTAGGAGATGTGTTTGTTGCTAGGAAAACATAAAAGAAAACACTAGATAGTCCTACTTATGAAGACTATGAATGTACAGGGGGTGGTAATGAGTAGTTTTTGGAAACTGGGGAAATGTTTATATAAGATAGAAATATCAGGAAAGAGCTTTAGGAAGATTTGGATAGAATTAAACATTTGGAAGAATTGGTGCAGAGCTATGAAAAGAAATACAAGGAAAGGGAGACAAAAATACAAGAATTGGAAGAAAAATTGCAAACATATGGCCATGGTACAAAACTGTATCTATTGGCACAATTGGCCATTACCAAAATAGGGAATGGAGAACGTGCAGTACCAAATTAGAGACCTCCTCCCATAAAAACCCTAATTCACCATGCATACCTTGGCTCTTGGTTATCAGCTATGGAAGGTGAATGATGATTTTGCACAAGAAAAAGAAAAGTGGAAGAAATAAAAAGAAACTTTGATTGTAGAATATGCTAAAGTGTTGGAAGGAAAAGAGATTGAGCTAAGGAGATTAGTAGTCATAATGGAAGAAGTAGCAGATAAAGCTACTCAAATCATAAGATACAGACCTCCTCCAGCAAGGACATATGCACTATTTTTGCAAGAATTTGTTTTGAGTTTTGAGTTTATTGGGCTAATCAGTAACTAGTCAGTTGGGATGAGCAGGAAATTTGAGTTTCTTAATATTTTTGCTGATTCTACACCAAAAAAGCAGGATCAATTGTGTGAATACTATTTGCACAACTATGTGGTTCCAGATGAAACAAAGTGGAATCTTCTAATGTTTATGGGGGATCTCTAGGTAAGGGAACTAGCATCTTATTATAGGAATGAACAATTCAGGGGAGAAATAATGGAAGAATATGAGGAGAGAGAGAAATCGATTGCTCTCCCAATAAGGAAAGAGTCTAAAGACCCTGATGCACTTATAGATGAATGATTGAAACTCCTGGATCATAAAGGTGTAGGAAGAAAAATTATGAAACTGAGGATAGAGGATTATAAAAGAATGCAAACATTAGTTGTGGGCTTGGGTCAGCAATGTTACAATTATATGTAGAGCATATAGAACAGCTTGACCCTAGAGTTGCAAAGAAAGGAACCAACTTAGTGTACAATTTTACCACCATGTTTGAGAAGGTACACAGATACATGAAAATTGGTGCTGACATAGGAATTCACTAGATACCACTCACATTTCACCCACCTATGCTACTCTATCTAGTTCCACATTGGATTGGGGAAAAGGGTGAGGAGTGTGAGAAAGTTGGGATCATTAGAATGAGACAACTTGCAACTTACAAAGGTTTCTACTTAAAGCATATCAAGGCAGTTGATGTTGTCATGGACCTCAAGGAGATCACCCTGCGATATAATCTGTACCCCTAGTGTTTTGCTTGAGGACAAGCAAAAGTATAGTTGGGGGGAATGATGGGTTCATCTATTAGCTTATTTTCTATTTTTTTAATGCATACTCTTAGACATTATCATACAATCCTTTCATAAAATACTCCTATGCTATGTTATCTTTTCATGCTTATTATACAACCTTTGGACCTAAATTATAGTAATGGAAATATAGTTATGATATAATAGCATTACATGGTTTATATGTGAGTATGTTTGAAATTTGGATGGAATTTTGTGTTTAATCAAGGTAGTTAGCTTTGTGTATATGTTTTGTGGATTAACCTCTTGCAGCCCAAGAAGACATTGTAGCCCACAACAAAAGGAGGACTTAGACAATGAAACAGGGGAAGTGCTAAATCAAGCTGAGTGTAATAACTACCATGTGGAGGCACCCGATGGAGTTAGTTGTGCATCATTATGATAGTTAATAAGGCACTAAGGAGAAGAATTCTTTTGTTGATAGGATTCTGGATAAATGTTTGTGAGTTCTACATGCAGATCTGTTTTGCAGAGTTTCAATTCTATTAGAACTCATGTCTCTTTTCAGTTATAGTTTGAATAATTCAATCATAACTATATACTATGATATCTAGGAGTTGTAGTTAATGATTACAATTAGGATTTGTGCTTAGAATAAACTCCCCCATGCTTGTATATAGCCGATGGTTGAGTCCTTAGATAAGTTACTTGATTTCAGTATTTTGTTATCAGTTACTTTTTAGTTTTTAGTTATCTAGAGACATGTTGATTATTTGGGAATGATTTCATTGAATACAATCTGTGAGGAATATTTTGTGTAATCTTTTGTGATGAGTAATGAATGAATTTCAAGTTCATATGAATGCGTAGAATTTCAACGTTTAGATTTGGTTTAGTTAAGTGGAGACATTAGTAAATGAGATCCCGTTTTGTAAAATTTGAATTTTAGGTTAGGCTTTTGCTTTGTTAACAGATTCGGGAAAAGGGTTGGGGACCCAAACCTAGGCCTTGGACCTGGTTTGACTTGCAAGTTGAAGGTCTTATCAATGTCACAAGAAAATAGTGACTTTGGGCATATGTCTAAGACCTTTTTTGTAGAATTTTTTGACGAAATTAAAACCATTATAGATGAGACAGTGTAGATTCCAAATATATAATTTGTTTTATAATTAGATTATTTTTTCTATTTTTCAATTATTTTTTGATGAAACAGGTCCATAAACTTGAATTATTAGGGTTTTTTAGTATTTTACTAACTTTTCATTCATTTTTTTTAAAAAACAACTTGTACAAAAGCATACTTCAGACAATTCTTTTCAATTTAACACTAATACAAAAACAACAATATATGATTAAAAAAATTACAAAAAATTGCATATAAATGACTAAACATGATCACGTGACCATTAGTAGTTTATTGCCAGTCATTTATAACTCGACCAAATTGATGACTACACCATTTTTAGTCATTTATTGGTTGCTTTGATTGATCGATTTGGTAGTAATTTTAGTTGTTAATTTAGTCATTGATTGTTGTAAACTGGTGACTTATTTAGTCATTTTTTATTCACTGATATATTTAGTCGTTAATTTAGTCATTGATTGTTGTTAACTAGTCACTTATTTTGTCATTTTTATTCATTGATTTATGTCCATTGGTAGTGTATTTAGTCATTAATTTTAATCATCATTTTGATCAATTTGGTAGCTTATTTAATTATTTTTGTTCACTGATTTCTGTCAACTGGTAGTATAATGATACATTGTTTATTAATTGCATAATCATTATATTTAGTTATATGTATTCATTGATTTCTATCAATTAGTAGTATATTCAGTTAATTGGCGGTTTATTTAATTATTTTTGTTCACTAATTTCTGCCTAAAAGTATTGGAAATGAGACAATGCTTTTTAGGTTTAAACATAAAACATAGAAAAAAGTAATCAATCATTCATTTGTACATAATGAAACAACTATTTAGAAGGAAAAATACTAAAATTTTATTGAGAAAAGTTGTTCTTATAGTAGATACGAGACAAAAATATGTCTTTGCTTTGAAAAATGTGTTACAAAGTGTGTTTTTCAGTGTTGTGACTGAGAAAACTGAGTTACAATGCCCTTTTTTGCTTATATAGCTCCAAAACAGACAAAAAACACTAAGATCCCTAAACAACACATTCAAACTATTGCATAAAGTAGTGGGCCAAGCTGTCTAATAGCGAGTACATGATAAACATTAAATATATCATTTTTTTCAAATATTTTAGTGGCCACCATGCAAAGGTCCTTTCTTTATCTTTCAGATAGATACCTCTATCTATTTTTTCTTCATAAGCAAGGGGTATGTTACTTGTGACCTTTAAAATATTTACATTTGCATCTCCTGTTCC
The DNA here is from genome assembly GCA_007258455.2 of Sequoia sempervirens. NCBI lineage: Eukaryota > Viridiplantae > Streptophyta > Pinopsida > Cupressales > Cupressaceae > Sequoia > Sequoia sempervirens. The sequence continues at coordinate 42,541 of VDFB02214342.1, forward strand.
TTTCAATTTGACTCTATGTACAATA